>BMAO01015582.1:0-29449 GCA_019973975.1 Trichonephila clavata
CTGACAAATTAGTATTCTATTGAGAAATTAGTATTCTATTGAGAAATTAGTATTCTATTGACTTTTTTACTATAATATATTTCTTGCCCTTGATTTTTACTATTAGAATTTACTCTTATTCTGATTGATATGATATTTAACCTATCCATCAATCCCCCTCTCTTTTGATTTATTATACAAAGGGTGATCAAATGAAAAGGTACGAAACGACACGGTGGGCACAAATATAGACTTCATTCAAAATATACACCATAGGCCTGAGCACAACGACCCCACTGATGAACAAGCCGCAGGATTCCTTGTTCCCAGAATTCCTGTGGCTGTGACGAGACCCAGTCCTTCACAGTGTCCTTGAGTACGTCGTCCGAGTTGAAGCGCTTTCCTTTCAGGTGTTTCTTCAGTGGACCAAACACATGGAAATCGCAGGGTGACATGTCCGGACTGTAGGACGGATGGTCCAACGTCTCCCATTGGAACTTGTCCAGTTCCATTTGTGTGACTCTGGAGACGTGTGGACGCGCGTTATCATGGAGCAGAACCCCACCCTCCGTGAGCAGCCCGGTCTTTTGTTCTTGATGGACCTGCGTAGGCGTCGGAGTGTCTCACAGTACACATCGGAGTTAATGCTTTTTCTGTGCTCGAGTAATTCTGTGCTCGCATCATTTGGACGCCGCTTTTTATAAGAGCCTTTGCTCTCTCCTGCGCATGCGGGCACCCGCGCATGATCCGATTCCTGTCAGAGTCTCCAATGGCATCCCGAGATGTCTCGCTACATTCTCCCTTGGCGGAATATGCAAATATTTAACTGTTTCATTTTTATGTCGTTTCGTACCTTTTCATTTGATCACCCTTGTACATGTGTAACTTATATATATATGTTATTATATATATATATATATATATATATATATATATATATATATATATAATCAAAACTTCTCTACAAGAGAGAGATGAACCACATGATCAATACATAAAAGATATATATATATATATATATATATATATATATATATATATATATTATATATATATATATACATGTCCATAAAATAAGGATAATTCAGAATCACACAGAAATTGAACTCTAAAATAAAAATTTCACCTATAGAATTATCACACACATCTTGAAGAAGAATATGCAAATTACAGAAAACCACCAGATGGCGCGGATAGTACGTCACAATGACGAGAGTGTAAGAGAGTGGTATATAAGGAATGGTGGCAAAGAAGTAAAATTGTTCACAAGCGCTTTAAAGGCCTTTCCGTGCAATAACCGCATAGTTATAGCACATAGGAAGCATTTGGATGATTTTTTACGTGTTAGAATTATCGGACGACTGGAATGTGGACGTACCCATCTGGAAGTATCCGAGGAACTTGGAATCACCCAGAGTGTCATCTCCAGGCTTTGGCAACGATTCGAAGATGATATTACTGTGAGTAGATGTTACAGCACAGGTCGCCCCGAGTTACAACGCCGAATGATGACTGGTATTTGGTAGTTACTGCCAAAAGAAACAGATGGAGCACAGCATCAGATCTTCAGCTACCGGTACGACAGTTTCAAGGCATACCGTGTACAGACGCTTAGAGCACATTGGTTTATATGCTCGTAGGCCTGTCAGATGTGTTCCCCTTAACGCAACTCACTATCGCCTGCGATTAATCTGGAGTAGAGAGCATGCATTGTGGACACCGCAACAGTGGTCTCGTGTGATGTTTTCCGACAAGTCCAGGTTTAGTTTGCAGTCTGATTCTCGCCGGACTTTCATATGGAGAGCGCCAGGTACCCGTTACCACCAAGAGAACACCACTGAACGACACCGTTACGTTGGTGCAGGGGACTCGTTTGGGGAGGAATTATTCTTGGTTCCAGAACTGACCTGCATGTTCAGAGTGTAACGATGACAGGCCACATCTATCGGGATGTCATTCTGGAACAACATGCACATTGGTTTCGGGGCGCCATGGGGCTGAATTTCTGTTTATGGATGACAACGCCCGTCCTCACCGTGCGAACATTGTAGACAAATGCCTTCAATCGGAAGATATCACCCGTATGGACTGGCCAGCATACTCACCGGACTTGAATCCAATAGAGCATGTGTGGGATATGCTTGGCCGACGAATTGCAGCCCGTCAACCCCCTCCCACCTGTCTACCGGAACTTCGGAGGGCATTGCTTGATGAGTGGTGTAATATTCCCCAAGATCAGATTGATAATTTGATACTCAGCATGCGTAGGCGTTGTAAGGCCTGTATTGCATCGTCCGGGAGACATACTCCGTATTAACCATTATACTAACCATGTTATACTGTTTTTTGTAAATAGGTTCTTTCTTTGAAATTTGCTCCAGGGAGTAAAATCGAAATTTTAATTAATTATGTCAAACATATAGCATCTTTTTTGCTCTTTACTTTTTGTTTAATAAATAGACTTAACAAATAAGTCAAATTTGTTTTGCTTCTGTCTCTTTCTTTGCCTGAACTTCATTATCCTTAATTTATGGACATGAGTGTATATTTATATACGTATATATAGTAACATAAAATGAAAGAAATACATGGCAAAATAAAATTGATAATACAAAATTGTATCACTAACAAAGCTAGAAGATTTAAACCAGATTTCAAGAAACACAGCTTTAAAAATGATGGAAAAGTCTATTGTAGAAAAATTAACTAAGCGTATGTATAACGTGGAACAGAATTAGAACTTTAAAATGTAAGAAACCAAAAGAGTCAATAGACTAAAATGAAGACCTATTATGATTTCTAAACCTGTTGCTGAATTAGGACCAGCAAAATTAGGGTTAAATATACTTTATGGATCCAACCTTCCCCTGTTCAGCAGAAATTTTATACATAACATGAAAATATACCCATATTGAAAAGTTAGGCCTAAAACTAACCACGTGTAATTTGCACCCAAAAGAAAAATAAAATAAAAATAATAGAAAATATGAAAGGAAATGAATCTTAACAAAATACAAATAAAAATATTTTTGAAAAGGAATAATGAAGCAAAAACTTACATGAAAAAATGCAAATAACCGGAGAGCGAAAAAAAACTGTACGTACGAGAGCAATCACGCTAAATGACCGTTAAAAATGACGCGTTAAGTTGGTAAAACCAGAAGCAAAAATTATTGGCGCCACCGGATAGTTTTTTTTTGTAATTAAACAAAGCAAACAAAAACAAATTGAAAATAATAAAAAACAGAAGGAGAAAAAACAAAGAATAATACTTAAACATTAAAAAGGAGAATTAGAGAAATAATTTAGAAATATATTTAAAAATGAAATTACTTGGATAGTTGTTTTCCAAGCAATTATTGCAGAATAGCTTAAAATTATTTTGCTTAACATCATTATCTGTGACTAAATCGTTATTTCTTTTTATAAAATTTAAGATGATATTTCTAAAAATAGATAGATGTACGTCACTTTCCCAAAAAGGCATCTTAATAATGTTAAAATCAAAAGAGTCTATTTTATCAAAAATATTACTAATTAGTATATTATTCTTAACAATTAATTGCAGGTCTAAAATTTGGCAGAGTCATTATTATAATTGGTTTTTAATAAATTCATATATTGGGGATAATTTTTAAAACTAGGAAAATAATTTACTATATTACTAAAGATGATTAAGTCATCTATGTATCTAAAAAAGTAACAAGAATCGAAACTAATGTTAATATATATATATGTATATAAATTTCAAAAATATACACAAAATAGTTATAAAGTTTTAGCCACAGTAGTACTATAGCAAACTCCTGGCCTTCGGAACCAGGATTGCAGGTTCAAACAGTTTTTCGGCTAGCCAGCCTTCACCTGTATTTGCCAATACGCTGGACCATAGGGAAAGTAAGAAATGTCAAGAGAAGTTTAACTATTATTACAAATAAAACCGTAATGTATTAATATAAAACGATAATACTATAGCCTATAATAATTACTAGAATATCAGATGAAAATACTTACCACGCGAGTACAGCAATTACCATATATAAGTATATATATATATATACATATACTTATATATATATACTTATATATATACTTATATATATATATATATACATATATGCTTGTGTGAGTGTATATGTGTAAATAACTAACTGTTACCTTACTCGCCTAATGGGATGAAAATGCAATCATAACTTTGACACTGCACAAATATGTACTCAGCGTTTGTTTAACTGTTTCTTATGTAATCATTTCCTACGATATATGTTCACCAATCTCAATTCCTGATGGTCCTGACCCTCCAGGATTTCCAGGTAAATAATAAACTGGCAGTTTACCCGCCTAACGGAATGTAATCGTAACTTTAACCCTGCAAAAATATGAACTCAGCGTTTTTGCAATTATTTATTATGTAATCATCACGTACGATATCTGTCCACTAATCAGAAGAAGCGTTTTTGGAAGTCATGGGATATTTTGAACTTCCGGTTGTCGCTTAATATAAATATGCTTCTTTTAAGGGAAAAGTCGCTAGCGCATACTTATTTACGATGTAACTCAGCGTTTCTCAAACTGTGGGGCGTGCCCTCTATGGGGTCATAATAACATTACATGGGGGCCGAGCATATAGAAAAGTCTAAGAAAAAGGATTCTTTTAAAAATTATTAATTTACTGAATGGAAGTACATTTGATGAAAAGAAAGTACATTCTGAACTATGAAAGGTAACATAATACTTACCTTATAACTTGTGAATAGTCCTTTGTGTTATATCTGTGTGAGTGTTGTCCACTGAAATAATAAAGGAAGATATAAAAAAAATTCCAAGTTTCCTCAACAATTCAACAGCTCGGAAATTCATCACATAATCATAGAATAAATAAATAACACCTTACCATCTCTGCCTTCTATGACATATATAGGCTAAAATGGTTTGAGCGTTTTATAACAGATAGGAAGGCATTAGTTTCTAACAGAGCAGAGTATATCTCATTTATTTAGAAATATAATTTAAATTAGAGTTTCAATAATGTCACAAACTTAATAATTCTTAGAAAAAAATTGTTAAAAGGCAAAAAAGGTTATGAAAATAATTGAAGTTTATCTTAATTAATAAAAATTTATTGAATGAAGTTTCCTAGTAGTTGACAAATATCTTTATTTTATTTTCATTTTAATTCATAATTCAAGTTTCTAAAATTTTAATCATTTTATTCATTCTTTCAAGCTCATAAGAAGACGTTTTTTATTCCTGTTTTTAAAATTTTTTTCTGGATTTTAAAAAAAGAAAAGAGAGAAAATTGTGTGTGGTATCTCAAAAAGAGATTTTAATATTTCTTCTCATGCAATAGTTATATACTCTCTCTTTCTCCTTTTATCTCTCGTAAAGTTATATTTTTCACATAAGAGTTTTTAAAAATTTTCAATGAAATATTTTAATTATGATATTTTTAGTAATATGTATAGTAAGACAGGTTTGGAGGACATTTGTCTAAGAAAAACTAAGAAATAGATAGAGAAACCATTTTTTTGAAACATGTTACAACAATTTTTAAAGCATGCTGAAAAATTTTGATATTTTTTAGTACTGAAATCATAGTTAAGTCTAAGCGTAGTTGCGAAAGTGAAATTGAAAGCATATTGAAAATTTAATTCTGTTAATTCTGTCAACCAATTAGGTAATTGCATTATATACTTCTACAGAAATGTGTTCCTCAATTTGCTCATTTAATTAATTTAATGACTGCAGTTACTTTTTAGTTAAATTTATTTTTGATTAATTTATATAAGAACTTCTCCATCAATATATAATCACATACGTCTTCTTACTTTAGTTAATTAAAGTTTTGAGAGCGAAAGTAATTTTATTAAAACGTCAGATATTTAGCGATACGTGAGTAAAAAAAAAGTGAAATAGAAGTTTAAATGCAGAATAAGGTATGAAAAGGTTGAACGTGTGCTGCGACGTGCAATATGTATCAACAATACCCAAAAATATGCAAATGATATAAACAGTATTACTTTATAAGTATGATTGATGAGTTTCATATATTCATAAGCATACTTCGAAACATTATATTAATTTGGAGTTAAAAATAACAAAACAAATTTTAATTTTAGATGAGATATTACTCTGTAACATGCGGTTGCTTTGTATTTTAATAATTATAAGTTATATTTGGAATTAAAATGGCTGATAAATTAAATTCCGTGAATTTTTTAAAACTAATGAATGCTTGATAATTTTGTTAATTTTTGGCAATTGCGGTAATGAAATCTTCATAGTCACGATTTTGAGGTAGGCCTCGCTCTGTTCTGGCATCAATGATAATTTCTGATTCTACTAAAAACCAGGCAAGCGAAACTGTTTAGATTAATTACTATGCGTTAAAGTCAACCTTTTCTGATGCAGTGAAACAATATTGCATGAAAAAAATGTACGATGTTGAAAAATGTTTTGCAGTCATAACACGCATATGCATAATTATACAAATACACACACCCATAAAAAATTGAAATAATTTTATTAATACATCATTTTGTTTTTCCTTAAAAGGTAGGTTTAAATGCTCATTTAATATTACAGTCTTGCAGGGTAATTAATAAACTCAATTCATGTTAAAAAAGTATTGATTCAAACAGAAATAGGTAATATGACCAGAAAAAAATTTATGTCACTCTTTATAAGGATAATGAAGAGGGAATATATAGTAGTAGTATTATAATGTAGTTACCAAAAGATAACGGAAGTTTGTCTTATTCCTTAGCCGTAAAAAAATAGTCTTAAGCGCAACTGAACTTCATAGTTCTCGTGCAATGTAATTGGTTGATTGTGAACTGAATTATAAAAATAAGATTCAAATTTATGCATCTTTCAGTAATTTTGTGCTAGCGTTTTATGTATGTAAAAATATTAAATTTTCATATGGTTTCGTCATTAGTTAATTTGCACTTGTTGTGTACTTTAATAAAACAACATTCAAATATCTGGCAACAGCTTTTTTGCCTGCATTGGCTATATATATTCTGTTGTAATCTCAAAGTGTGTGCGAATATGAAGAAATAGAATGATCGATTTTTCCAGTTTAAATCATTGACATACTGCTTTATTAAAGGATATAAGTATGTACCTCGTACATCGGGCATTACTTAACGGTGGCCTAGTATTTTACGATGAAATACTTGTAAGTATTATTCATTATGTGCTTTATTCTAAGGAAATCAATAAAATTTTAATCATTCAATTTAAAATGTCAGCATCAGGGTCCTAAATGTTTTTAGTCTACAAGTCCTATTAAATTTCGTAGGATAAGATTTATCTCTCAATTCTGGAAATACAGTCTGATAACTTAATTAATATTAAAATCTCCCAGTGAGAATTAATGTTAGTGTTAAGAGGTGCAAGTGTAAACAATAGTATAAGACAAAGGTGAGCAAACAAAGGCTTGGCAAGAGTTTTTTGTGGAATATGAATTAAGTCAGAAAAATGTGAATTGGACCGATATTTCCTTTCCCTTTGCACAATCGAAAATTCCTTTCAACAACGGCGGCCACTTTTGACCTGGTTCATTAAAATTTGTACTTTGCAACCAAAGATATAAAAATTTAAAACTTAAATGAAACCATAAACTCGATGAGAGAGAGGAATGTTATATTTTTAATGAAGAATGCATAAACCAAGGCTAGTCAACCCACGGCCCACCTTGAAAATCTTTTCGGAACGTGCGATTCTTTACAAAATATGATTATTTTGGGCAATATTTTTTATCTTTAGTGTACAAGATGTGACAAAAAAAAGCGAGACTAAGTGTGTAGCTTGAAAAAAGAGCGGAATTGGCAACAACTGTTTTGGTGACATCATGCCGCACATCTCCTCTATCTAATGGGCCAGTTTCGTCTTACACGCCAGTTGAGAGTACTGCGTCATTCAATGAGCACATGCAACTGCATTCTGCCGGAAAAATGTCGAATTAACATCGTTTCTTGTAAAATTTAAGAAATCAGCCACGAAGACATTTCAAATATTAACCGAGGCTTATGGAGATAAAACTTTGTCTACCGCAGGTGTGTTTGAGTGGTATAAGAGGTTTTAAGGGGGAAGGATCAATACGGAAGGTGATGAACCTGCTGGGCACCCAAGGTCAGAGATTACAGATCAAAACATAGCAAAATTCGTGATGTGAGTGGGCGTCCACTCTCATCAGTGGTCAGACTGTAAATCAACACTACTACATTGAAGTACTAAAAAGACTTCGTGAAAAAAATTAGGAACAAAAGGCCACCACAGTTGTGGAGTGATAGATTCCTGCTGCACCAAGACAATACATCTGCTCACACGGCCTTATCTATCAAGCAGTTTCTGACTAAAAACATTACTGTGATGAGGCATTCTCCTTATTCACCAGATTTAGCCTTATGCGACTTTCTTAAAATTTCCTATAGTTAAATCTTGCTTAAAGGCAACCAATTTTACCTCAGTTGAAAAGGTAGAGGCAAAAACGAAGAATCTCCTGAATTGCCTTTGAAAACCTCGTTCCAGAAGTGTTACCAGCAATGACGACACCGAATGCATAAGTGAGTGAATGCTGAAGGAAACTTCTTTGTGAAGGTGATACTGTCATGGAGAGCTGATTCTGTAAGTACAATGATTTAGTGGACCAGTCTCGTTTTTATTGTGTCACATCTCGTAGCATTTTGTAACAAATGTATCCCATAGATGTTACTATTTTATCATGTTGCTGCTGTTTTCACAGATAATTAGAAGTGGGTAGTATTGGATTGCAGCTATGCACCGCAGCATCACGCTTGTTTTTGACACATTATTTGTCACCTTCATCAATCGATCGTAGATATAAACTACGGGTTCCATATCCTCTTTCTTTCAATTGTTTATATTGCGAAAATATTCAGATTAAACGTTAATTTTATAATTTTATTTTGAATAGACTAATGTGTTAATTAAAGAAACTGACAGCTAGTTTATAAAGATTTGCATTAGAGTGGGTGAGAATGAGTGAATATTAACGCGTGTTGCCTTATTCACAGCTACTATACACTTACAAACACCCATGCCTTCTCCCGGTTTCAAGTAAGTGAGTTAATATTAACGTTGCACTGTTCAGCTACTCGAGGGCTTTTGGTGACTGGAATCGAAAGTGAGAACGATAATCAAGTGATAAGGACGACACCTGAGCTGGCACTCCTTCTCCTAACTTCCGCAATACACCAACGGGTGGACGTTTGAGCACAGACAAATTTAACGTGCATCCACCCCCTACATGTTGGGTCTTTAGTGGTACTAGGTTCGAACTCATGACACGCCAGCCACGAATCCGTTACCTTGACCACTAGGCTATAGTGATCACAGATTAGAATGTGAATAAAGATGTTTGTATATAGTGGAGTGATTTTTTTTGCTTTGTTCGAAAAGTATTTGCTTACTTATGTTAGAAGTAAATATAAAAGAGATTCTTTAGAATAATTTTGTTACTCGTATATCACTAATTAAATTAATTGTGGATATTTGTTCCATTATTTTGAAAAAAAAAACATGAATGGCAAAAATTAATTTGAATATCTGTAACAAGAAGTCAAGTTCCTTTCAAAAATTCCATGAAAAATCATTATATTGTAATTTCATTAATTTAAATGTATGAAATAATTTAATTTAATAGAAATTTTTTCCCCTGAAACTTATAACAAAATGAAGAAAATCTTATGCACTCCATAAATTATACTGTACAAACAAAAATAATAAAATATAATTAATTCTCATAATAATTACGCATAACTGAAGGAACGTTTCTATGTAAAGTTTGTTAGAATTTCGATAAATAAATATTTCTCTGTTATACACAGACATATCTATTAAATGATAATATAGACGAACATAGACGTGAAAAAAATCCTCTCTTTTCATTCTTATTTATTTTTTCTTCTTTAAAATAGGTGCAACTAAGAAAAAATAAATTAGCGATAATTAGTTAGAGTCTATTTTCATTTAAAATAATAATATAAGGAAGATTTAGTGATTGCACTTCTAAAAAAGGATTATTTTTCACACACTTTGGAGTAAACTCTTTTCTTTTAACTTTTAAACTAATATCTTAAATTAAAATAGAATTTCTAATTTCAATCAAAATATCAAATTTAATTTTGTTGTAAGTTATTTTATATTAAATATAAATATTTATCATGTTACGTTTATTAACTGAAAACAATATTTAAAGTTCTTACTATATTAATAAAAATCCAATATTAATTATGGTTTCTAAAAATTTTTTAAATTTATACAAAACCGTTTCGTTAGATATTAATTATATCAAATATATGGAAGAGAAATATGCCTCATGGTTTATTTTCAGTGCTAAAAGAATCCTACAATGGTAAAATAAAATTTAAAAAAAAAAGAAATTTGCCTTAAAAATTCCCTTAAAATAGTCACAGCCAAGGAAAAATATATTAGTTTAAGCATATTTGCTTTTTTAAAATAAAATTATGAAAGATTTAAAAAACTTTTTTTAGAAAACATTATTTTCCTATTTATTGAATATTTTAGCCTGTTCATTAAATAAAATACTTTGAATTAAAACTACCCTAATAGTTAAGATATAAATTTCAAATAATATTTGGTTGTACGGCATTTCCTACTAATTATAAATATTTATTATAGTATACGTATTAATTTAAAAGAGTTCCTAAATTTTCAACTGAAAGAAAATTTGTTATATATTGTTTCTAAAATTGCCTTAAGTTTATTCAAGATATTTTTGTTATAATTGCTAAATCTACACTATCTGGCCAAAAGTATCCGGACACCCAGTGGTATGGACTTAGAGCGTCCTGAAGCCCATATTAATATGATGTTGGTCCCCCTTTTGCATAGATGACAGCCTGCACACGTTTGGGAAGACTTTCCACCCATTTTTGATAGGTGACTATAGGAATTAATTGCCTTCCAGGCGTCTATCTCAGCTGAAGTGAGGACTTGCAGTGAGGATGGTCGATTTAGCTGGCTACGTAATCTGCGTTCTAATTTGTCCCAAAGGTGTTCTATGGGATTTAGATTGGGGCTCTGAGAAGGCCAGTCCAGTTTTTGAACACCCATTTCGTCAAACCACATCTGTGCAAGCCTCGATGTGTGAATGGAGCAGTTGTCCTGCTGGAAGAGAGAAATGGGCCTTCCCCGAAATATTGCCATAGAGTTGGGAGTGCAGCATTGTTCAGAATGTCCAGATACATCTCAGAATTCATGTTTCCAATCACAGGAACTAACGGACCCTGGCCAAATCACGAGAAACAGCCCCCCCCACACACCATTATGCTTCCACCACCAAACTTAGCAGTCGGCACAATGCAGTCATTAAAGAAACGTTCGTCGGGCATCCGCCAAACCCAGACGTGTCCATCCGACTGCCAGACTGTAAAGCAAGATTCATCACCCCAAAGAACAGTTTTCCACATGTCCACAGTCCAATGACGGTGAGCACTATACCATTGCAATCGATGCTTCGCATTCTGTGGAGTGATGCTTGGCTTGTGAGCGGCTGCACGACCATGGCATCCCAAGTTTTTTAACTCTCGACGGACAGTCCTGCTGCTAACACTAATTTCTGATGAACTTTGGAACTCCTGAGAAATTTCCACCAACAAGGACTTGCGATTTTGTTTCACTACCCTTTTCAGAGTTCTGCGGCTGCGTTCACCAAGTATTTTCGGCCTACCGGTTCGTTTTTCTGCCGTTTTACTGCCTCGACGTTTCCACTTCACAATTACATCACTCACAGTGGATTTAGGCTTCTGTAGAATGTCCGCAATATCACGAACTGATTTGCCACAAAGGTAGCATCCCGCTATACTGCCACGATCAAACTCACTAAGCTCCTTTGACTTACTCATTGCCTCACAAACGCCTAAATACAATCTGACAAACCACTACCAACACTTTTATAGCTTTCAATTACGTATCAAATTGCGTCACTCGCCAGAACCACTTTTTTAAGAGGTGTCCGGATACTTTTGGTCAGATAGTGTATAAAACATACGGATAAAATATATATGATGGTCTGCTTTCCAGAACTAAAAAAAAGCATTATAATAAATTTATTCAAAATCATAATACTTGAATATATATGATTTGAAAATATTTATCATATCTCTATTATGCTATTATCCGTTTTTGACGATTGTTTCTAACTTACTTTACACAGAAAAATCCTATGATAAATTAAGGTATCCGCCTATCCTGAAATTGTGAATTTTGCCAAAAATTGACAAATTTTTTTTGATTTCATATTATAAACCATTTTATTAGCTTTATAAAAATACCAGGTTTATTATATCCGTTCTTTAGAAGAAACACTATAAGTGTTTTAGAAATAGCAGATGCCATTACACTTTAAGCAAGGTGTCATACTTTAAAACGCGTTTTACTCGAAATGTTTTTTCTTGAAAAAGCTCAAACGGGGACATCGATTGATCAAAACGTTTTGAAAATAATTAGCTGAAATTTTGTGTGTATTTTCTGTATAATAGTGGAAGTGTTTTAACCATCAGATTTATCAATCACTGTTTTATTACAAAATTTACAGTCCTTATGTTAATATAATCACTGTTTTTAAAGCAATTTCATATAATAACTAAGATAAATTGCTCCAGTTTTTGTAAAAATTAAAATATCTCTTATCCTGAAGGTCATTTCAAAAATGAATAACATAGTAACACATCAGAATCGAAGTATTTAAAAATTGTTCATAAACTCTTCGTACAGAATGGGCCGCATTTATGTTGTTTTTTTGTAAATTTTTACCTTTTTTTCCCATTTTAGTAATAATTTCTTTCTCTTCTTAATCTTAGCATATTTTTTTAAAATGCACTAAGTAAATCTAGAAACAACAACAACAACAAAAAATCTCATATCTCCTTTAAAAAAAAAATGTCACAAGCAGTCGGATAGCTAAAAAATTTATGTTATGTACATATTTTCTTTATTTCCTTAAGAAACGACAAGAACCATTGTTCTTTTCAGTTTGGATAAATGTAGATGAAAAAGTTTTAAGGTGTTTAAATGTGTCAGAGCTCTCATTTGACTATAATTAAGTACATTCCACCAGTTTGATTATTTCGAAAAAAATTAAAACACACACCTTTGGGACTTTGCTTCCAAAGATTCATTTTATACTGATGTCTCCTTTAGGTGCCGAATTGGAAAATCAGTCCACAAACTATTCGCGAACCAATGGAATTCTAAGCAACAATTTGCCATTTTCCCCATTTTTGTAATAATAGTTTCCTTTTACTGTCTTTATTTTAGCTTATTTTTGTTAAAATGTACTAAGCAAATCTAAAAAAAAAAATCCTCATATCTGCATTTTTTAAAAAAAGTTGTCACAAGTAGTCGAATAACTTAAAAAAGCTTAGCCTTAAGATAACAATGCTCGGCTTAAAAGTATGCAATGAAATTTTAGAAAATGTGTTATTAGCATGTTTTGAAAATGCGATTAAAAATGAATCACATTTTTAGAAAAAAAAATGTACAACTTAAATTGTATTAATTATTTTTAATATCACAGTTAGGGTAAAAATTATTTTTATTTTTAATCAGGGACATTTCACAGTACGTAAAATTTTTTATACGTATAGAATATATGCAAGTATCAATAGATGTAGTGTTAAAATTGAAGAGAGCATTGATTGAATGTTTTAAAAGAAGAAAACTAAAATGCCACTTTCTGGAATAAAGAAAAAACAAAAGTAAAAAAAAAATAAAGACATAATTTTTATTGGTAGGATTCCCTTAGATTTATATACCTACTTACCATTAAAGCTTTGTAAAATCTTAACGGAAGTTTTATCAAATATTAGCTCTAACTTTTACTGTAGCACACAGGTATACATTATAAAAGCAAAAGAAAAGAAAAACTTTTTTTTCTCTCATGAAATATCTATTTACATTTTCGGAAGATTTAATAAATTAAAATAATTATACCTTGCAAGAGATTATCTAAGTACTTGAATCACGTTTAATTTTCAAGTAATAAATATCCTGTGAATCTTCGGATCTTTAAAAAGAAAAAGAAAATTAGTGAGTGGTATTAAATCCTTAGAATACTAGATGTTTGATAGGTATTACAATTACTGATAATTGGATTCTACATGAATAATTCCTTTCTTTTATTACTATGCTATTAGTGTATATTTCCTGATAACTAATACTTGAAAATCTTTTTCCATCACTCTTCATTCAAATTAATATTTTTTTTTACCGTGGAAAATTTTTCCCTGAATTTAAATTGATCACAATTTTAAAATTCCAATTTTTGAGAAATTATTTTAAGACAAAAATAAAAATTATAAAGATTTAACTGCGTTTGATTCTCATAGACACGAGTCCATCCTGATGCATCCGGGATAAATAGTTGTTCTCCTCTGTCCCAATAATTGTTGATGCTATTTAAGACTTAGTTTGCTGACCTTTTAATGTCAACTATTTTTATTCTCAAGTGTAGGATATTTTGTGATTAATTAACATTTGAAAAGAATTAATGAACCCGTACAGAAAGAGAAAAAAAAGTTCTTTACGTTTCTGATCTGTGAAAATAGGTGCATAAGAGGCTTCAATTTATTATTAAATTAAACTCTAACTCTTAAGATTATGTTCTATATAAAAACAAAAGATGCTAAAGTGTTGTAATAAAACTTAACATATTTTCCACATTTTAAATTTGTTCAAGTTCTTAAATCAAGATAAAGAATGCAAAAATAATACATTCGACTCTCGATAATTCAAACCTTCGATAATACGAACCTCTCGATAATTCGAAGTATATGCTCAGTCCCTAGAAAAACTCTTGATATTTCGAACTAAAACAATACATTTCGGTACACTCAATATTTCGAAGTAAACATTGTGGATGGCCAGACTACAAAACGAGATGATTCGAAGTTATCTTATATAACTCTTGGCAATTTGAACACTCACTATTATGTAGAGTCCTGTAGCAAAAAACAGGTTGGAGCTTACATGCTTTGTGTTGCGTGTCTCTGCGTGTCTCTCCTGTAATGCAGCCTCTTTGATGACCATCTGTCTTTCATCCCTTCTTTGTGTTTCCCGGTTCTTCAAGCAAAAAGACACATTTATTGTTTTCTTTCTTCAAGTGGTCAATAGACTAACCATATCTTTCGTTTAGCGTGTGGTCTTGCTACACATGTGTTCAGAAAGGATGGTCCGCTATTGTGAAGAAGAGATGCGTAGGGTTGTGTATGCATGTATTGAATGTATTCTTTTAATATAGGACTTTTAATTTCTGTATAATATTTATACTGTATATAATATGTAGTTTTTAAAAGCTTTAAAATAGTTTTATACAAATGCACATTTGCTGTTTTATTACATAGTATCAAATTTAAATGTGTTAGAAAAAATTTCTCTTCTCGTATTTTAGGAATTTTTTCTACTCTCTTGATAATTCGAAATTTTTCTTTGGTCCCTCAAACTTCGAATTATCGAGGGTCGACTGTATATATAAAATTATATAAATCCGTTTACTCTTTAGTTAATTTTAAATACTTCCTAAACTTTTCTGATCTGCTAAAAAATATTTTTTTTGTCGTAATGCTTTAAAAATCAAAATATTTAAGTAGAACCCAAAAATAAGATAAAAACTATTTATCAAACTCCTTACATATATACTTTATAAGATTTAATGCTTTTAAATGATATAATAGCCAATAGTAAAAAACCTTTTCCGCTCCTGATTGCGAAACAATTACTGCATTTGCCGACATCTTTTGATTTAGTTCATTTAAATTTTCGGAAGTATATGATTTATCTATACTAATGAAAGAAAGTTTGTGTGTATGAGTTTTAAAACAGACCAACTAGGATGCAGGAAATTGGACTTGTTGAAACTTATGGATCATAATGTTGTGCCACTTGAAGATATAATTTTTCGAATTTAGTTTAAACTATTTTAAAATAAAATTTTTAAAGGATTTTTCATAGCTGTGACGATATAACAACACTTCTATCTCGGAATTTGCAACTTTATATTGTATGCAGTTTAACATTTAAATTTTTTAAATAACTTTAATTTCTGTTTCTGATTAAACTTATATTAATTATTATTTGAAAGCAAAACATTTTTATGTACCATCAAAAATATCAATATTAATCTCTTATAATTGTGGCACCACCACTCTTTTATTACTTAGCATTCTACCATATTTTACTGTATTGTACATAGTTACCAGTATTTTTATTATAGTATTTTGTATATTTGTTGATATGAATTCAATAAACTTGCCTTAGCTTGTCCAACTCGGTTGCATCACTTAACTTAGTATGTGGATTAGCTCTCCGCTCAATGGTACCTGATAATTAAAAAACATTAAATTTTTTATGTATATATGTATATTCACACGAATTTTCAGTCCACTTACAGAAATAAAACAATAGCGTAAGAAACCATATTGTTAAATGAAGAGAAATTAGCCTAATTCTATCTTTGTGTTCCATTTTAATTTCCGCATTAATTCCTTTAAAAATTAATATACATTCCCTTTTCCAGTGAATACAAATAAAATAACTGCTCTAGTTTTTAAGGAGTACATTTTTTTATATATATGTGGTGGGAAAAAGATGAATGGTACATTGAAATTAAGATTAATTCATATTTATTTCTTAAAAGTGGTTTGTTATGTGCCTTATAAGGAAAAGAAAATAAATTCCAGAGAATATTTTCATCGAAAGTGTTCTAAATTGGTGATTTTTAAAGACAGCAAAAAGTTCTTATCCGCAAAAATATCAAGTTAGTTTTCGATCTTGGAAAAAAGTCACTTCCTATGGAAATATAAAAACTTTCAAAGTTTGTGAAACTTGTATTTTTTAAATTTGAAGTTTTTTCTAAGGCATGAATTTTTTCAACGATGTGAAAAACAGGTAATTCCAAAACTGAGGCAAGTTTTAAAGTCAAAGCGATTCATCACATTTTTACTGCGAAGTTATGCTGAAGTAAAATGAGAAATCCTTTCTTATGGATTAAAATGTTCTACTGCGCTCATTTTATTCACAGTTGAGTTTCCAAGATTGAGCATTTCTTCTTATAGCTTTTCAATTCCAATACTCCTACTCATTTACTTTTTGTGCAATAAAACACAATTTAGAGGATAAAAATTTGCAAAAATTATAAACGTAATAGATTTTTTTAAACTTTGGGTCACATTTTTGAAATAAATATATGGAACAAACTAATGAACCCCGTTTTTAGTTTAGAAAACTTTTGTGAGCAATTTTTTTCATTTTTCTGGTTTAAATAAAATTTTGTCGTTTTTATTAAATTTATATAAATAAATCTACCAACAATATATTTTTAAAGATATTTTGTTTCTTATTTCTTACAAAACAAATCAGAAAAATATTTTAAAATTTATGATCGACTAAAATTTATATCATGTAAGCAAAAATCGTAGTACCTTGAAATCCTTGATCAATGGATTTGTAAGAGTTCAGAAAAAATATTTAAGAAATTAACTTTTGGAATGGTGAAAAGAAAAAGTTTATTATGTTATTTTAATCAGTTTTTTAGGAGAATAAATGTAAAGTATTAAACCAATTAATCTTAAAAGGGAAGTTTGCAGGAAAAAAAGCTTTTAGCTTAGACGTTATTGCTAACTACTGTGTATAAGCCAATTAGATAAAATACTGACGTACACATAAATTCTTCTAGTTTCAAATTCAAATGAAATATTCATGAAATAAAATTAAGATAAATTTCAAGAGAGAGTGTACTGTCTTAAAAGAACCTCAAAACAATAATCAATATACTAATGTTTTCGAAACATCTTTGAATATGTGCAGTTCACACTTTTTAAAATACTTTGAAAGAAAATTTAATACATAGCTATTAATAATATTTTAAGAAATATAATAAGTTATTACAAACAGAGAAGCCAAGGGGCTGAATGCATCGCGCTTCTTCACCACAGGTCCGAGGTTCAAATCCCAGCCCGGGCAAAGTCGACTCAGCCTTTCATCCCTTCAGTTGGTTGATAAATGAGTACCAAGCTTGCTTGGGAACTTAACACTGGGAGGGAGGTCGTGTTAGGCTGACCAACTGACCGGAACATCTGCTTATGCACCTCGGGGCCCAAGGTCCCGTATACTGAGTTGGGCACAGTGGCTTTGCTTCATGATGAAATTTGCCACGATGAATATCATGGACCTCGTTCTGACACCGTAAAACAGGTGGAATTAGAAACAACATTACAAACGTGCAGAATTAAACTCCGAATTTTTTTGTTGTTGCTGTTCTTTGAATTGTTCTTGTTTTTTTCTGAATAGCTATAGGCATAGATCTCGTATCGTATGGAATGTATGTCGTGGGCATATATATTGGAAACTGTGTGGTGAGAAGATGCTAGAAACAAAAGGAACCACCAGAATAGATACATTAGCCATCGAACTTCGTTGATTTAAATTACAAAGAATATGAGTGGAATACTTAGAGACACCTTTAAAAAATAATTATAAATATTCGTATCTGAGTAAGAATATTCAACAAATGAAGGAAGTACTTTTTAAGCAATGAAAACTATTATCTCGAAAACAATTGAATAATCTGATGTTGAATACTGTGAGTCGGTGCTATAACCGTTGCACATAAGAAAAATAATACATGCAGGTGTTTGGTGTTCTTCTTAGGCAGTCAATCATTAGTTTCAACGTTTCTTTTTCGATAATAATTTTATTGTTTGATTCCGAGTTTCATCAATTATGTTATTCTTTGCACTAGTATCTTTTCTTCGTCTTTTAAATAGAAAATACTATCTCTGTATTCAGAATTAATGTCCCCAGGAGAATTAATGTGGAATTAAGATAAAAAAACCGTTGCTTAAGTTAAGCACATCAGGATGAAAGCAAAAGTTTCTGTATATTGCTGCATTTGCGTATTAAAAACTGTCTCTCTCTCTCTCTCTCTAAGCAATTTTTTCATGGTTAATTATTTCCGCAATAGTATTAATAAATTTTTAAAGAAATATATAATTTAGTCTAAGGCATTTAAATGTCATTAAAGTAATTTGAAAAATTAAAGTTTATATAATTTGTTTTATTGAAAAATTATTTTTACAATAAATTTTAGAAATTCATTACAGTTTTACTCTGCGTCACTTAAAAATGTAATTAATGAATTTTTAAATTATTTTGCTTGCTTAAAAATTCTCTGCAGTTTTTTTTAAAATATTTTGGTATTAATTTAACTTTTATTTTATATAGAAAGTTTTAACCTTGCGAAATATCTTCAGTTTTGGGAAAGAGCTAACTCAGATGGTTATTAAGAGATTGATTGCATCCCAAAATAACAACACCACTGAAATTCAAGAATTTGAAGTTACATTTACCTCTATGATATTTAGACAACTGTGGTACCATAGCAACGCTCGAACGCAAATGATTAAATAGTTATACATATTTTGAAATGAATTCAAAGAAATAACTAATACTGTTCATCATTCAGAACATATTTCCTGTGATAACTAAAGCATGATATAAATACTTTGTAATTTTGAGTTTATAATAAAAAAAATTGTCAAAAAAATCTATAATTTAAACAATATCTTTTATTGTGAATGTTTTAGAATACTAAAATATAACCTCTTTACACTTCATGTGTACTCCAGTTGATGATTTCATTTTTTTAAATTAACGGTATAAAATCTAGGAATGGATATAATTTGATGTGTCGTCCTTATTTATTCTCTTAAAAGCCATTTATGTATAACATAGAAAAAGTTTGAAGAAAAATTATAGGTTAAAAAAACTAAAAAACACCCTTTTATAGTTAATGGAACTAAGGTGTAACTTAATCTTTTGGTCGCCAATTCTAGAAATGGGATCTAATATTAGTCGCCAGATGTGGGATGGGATCTGTAAAATGGGAAATTGTCAATCCTGACGATCCTGATCAGGAAAATGGAAACAAATTATTATATTATTGTATTGCCATCGGTTCCGGACAAATAAGCAACATTTAGAATTAATCTGACCCTTTAAAGTGGATAAAATTCGAGTTCAAATATTCCATTACAGACAAGTGAAGCTTATTCAAGGGTGTTAAAAATTAACTGAGATTTGATATAGTCACAACATGTATCCAATAATCCATTTAGTTGGACGATGCATTTTTGTACTTTTCAAAATGCACGAATAATTTTTTTTACTTTTATTTTATAAGTTTATTTTGTTGTATGGCCATGTTGAATAATTTGAAATTTATTTTCTCCAAGTGTGTGTGGGATTTAAAAATTTAATACACTCAATATTCTTCGTTGTAAAATAATTACATGTGTAATAAAATTTATTAATAATCAAGATCAATGATATTTTATTAAAAAAAACTAAATGGGACAAAATTGTTTATTTGTAATTTATATTTTGTAACAATTGATGCTTGCTTGAATTTATCCCTCACAGGAAAGTCCAACTTTGATTAAAATTGTAAAGATATATTCATAGTTCTTTATATAAGGTAAAATATATATTTTGAGGAAACAAACTAAATTATCCAAGGTATAATAAATCAATAAAAAATTTTAAAATTCAAAAACTTGCTAATTTTTATAAATTTTAAGCAAAACTGAAATAATCAAAAAATCATTTTTATGAGCAAATTTAAATTTAAGCTGATTGGGTTTTGTCTAAAAGTACATTTTTGGTGATTGAGTACATCTTTTATAGCTTTGAATTGATATAGGGCGAAACATATTTTAAAGCAGTTTAAGTTACATTAACGATTTTAGCATAATAATAAGAAATTCTTGGCTTTTGAAGCACCTTTTTAGGCCTCCACTGATATTTCCACAATAGTAGTTGAAATTCTAAACACCATGTATTATTGATTCTACAATTTTACAACAAAGGAATTGATTCTTTATTTAATAGATAGTTTTTTCATCTAGGCTTAAAACGAAATATAAAACAAAAATGTTATTAAACAAAATAGTTAAAAATTTTAAATTGTGTCAATATAAAATAATCTTACAAATTTTTAAGTAAACCATTGTCTTTTCATTATGTCTGATTTACAATAACACAGATTTGAACTACTAAGGATGAACTATGAAGTACTCTTTCAATCGTATTTATGCAAATTGTAAAAAAGTGCTAAAAATATGAATTCTGATTTGTATTGAGCAGTTCATGTATCCTAGATTCAGTCGCGCGTGTGTATGTGACGTATGAAGAATTAATTAAGTTCATTTACTTAACAAATACTTCATAAGATTCTCAGATCGGAAGGTAAGAGAAAAATTAGACCGAATGCAAAGTAAGCTATGTAGAAATAAAATAAAATAAAATATAAAAAGAACAGAAACTGATTCAATGGTGAAAGTTGTAACTAAATACCTCGCCAAACTAAAAATGATCTTGACTACAAGTTTAATATGCGTCGTCTAGGTGGCGTGGTTGGTTAATCGCTGGCCTTCTGCAAACAAGGTTGCAGGTTCAACCCCGGCCAAAGTCAATGGATTTTCATGAAGCAGAAAAGCGACAGCTGCAGTTTCGTATGATTACACGGCATGTAAGAGATCAATAGTGCGTCTGTTTGGTTTGGGTGCTTTCGGCAAAATTAAATCCTTGTACAGATTCGCATCATCCAAGCTCCCCAGCCCAAAGTCAAGATACCCCACTGTTAACGATAACTCAAATGAAAAGCCCTTCTGCGTAATGGATGCCGTGTTTTAGGAAGATCTTTGCTGACTACCCATTTCTTTTAGAATTGGGGACGCAGCTAAGAGCGGTCAAGGGAAAAGACAGGATAGATGTTTTCTATCGGCATGTCATCGAAAACTATGAGTATTTGGCTTATCATCCACTCTATCAACTGCTAAATATTTCATACAAATTTCCCAGCAAAACCCTTCCAACTCTTCATCACACCCCCGAGCCTGCTCGAACTCCCAATGGGAATCGACCGGCCCGTCCAATAGGAAACCTCGCTTTCCTACCTTCCGAAGATTTCATTTCCTTTCCCGCCATTTTCAACCTTCCCGACACTTCACCTACTCTCCGATTACTTTCCCGCCACTTCAGCTCACACCGAGTACTCGCATCCCGATTGGTCAGGCGTTTCACCTGTAAGGTTCACAGTCGAAAGTTCGGCTCACCGGTACTTTCGCCCCATGATAATGTACTTTTTAATTTATTTTTCTCATGGCAATCATTAAATTTTAAATACACATTATATAATACAAAAAAAGGGCAAACTATAGAACGAATGCTAAGCACCCAATTGAAAAGATAGGAGATTAAGATCTCAACTAGAGATCCCGTGCTCTAATAAATTGTAAACACCTCAGGTGCCTGTCTTTAGGGATGAAACTGGGCGTCAAAATAACCTGCGGCGATTGGCATCCGCCTCTATCGTGCCACGCTAAAAAGAGATAATAGTTTCCGTCAATGTGTGTACTAGGTCTTCAATGGTAAATCGCCAATCCGCAGCCCATTAGAAATAAAAAAAAAGTTTAATATGCACGGGAAAAATGTTTTTTTTTAAAAAAATTTTAAGGAAGTATTCATTGAATAATATTAGTTCTTAAAAGAAAAGTAAAACTGTGGCAGAGAAACAATAAAATTTATCAACAAAAAATTAGTTACATAAAAATATCCCATCACTAAACGAACAAAAATAAGTGTAGTTATCTTTTTGTATCATAATTTAAAACTTAACATAAGAACATTTTCAAGTAAAATATATTCTCTCTTACAATTTTAATTTCTAAATTCCATTCAAAATTCTTTCGTGCGATTTTGTGTAATGCGATGTTTTCAATTTCTGATGGTGACGAAACTACTTGCAATTGTTAAAGCAACAAAATATGTAAATAATAAAAATCTTTACGAGTTGTTTAACTTACGTTTAAAGAAGAATAAGAAAACAGTCGAAACCCGACCAAATAATTTCCTAAAACATTCCCATGTCCTTTATTGTATCAAAAAGAAGTGTTTTTCTCGATATGCATGCAGGAGGAAAAAAGTTCTCCCTGCTCCCATTCCACGTGATTGCGATCTTAAGATCATAACGGAATTGTGAAATCGCTACATTCATGGAATTTATGTAAATTCAATATCTTCGAATGGTAAAAGGAATAAGAAAATTTCCTGAAATTGAAACTGTCTTGTGCAAAAGGTCTTCCAAAGCAGCTCTTTCTCTTTGATTTCAAAGGAATACTGATAAAGTTCTACTCAACTAAAAATAAAATGAGCTACATATTCTTTATTCATTCGAATAAAAAACTGAAAATCGATTACTTGCGTAGTAGAAGAATATACGAGAAGAAAATAGTGTATAAGACTGAACTGAATTACTGAATTTGCAATGATGTGCTCAACTATTATATGTTATAGAAATTAAACAATAAAGGGGTTCACACATATTTGATGTGTTTGCTTATAGTTGAGTAAATTAACAAATCAATACACAAAAGAAAAGGTTCATTTTACGATAAAAAATTCATATGAATATATACGTTTTGACTATAAAAAAATAATATTTATCATAAAATTTAATTTGTGTGACTCCTTTTTAAAAAAAAAACTTAAACTGTTTGACATCTATAATTCATTAGAAAGTTTTTTAAGGTAATTATATAAAAATTTTATCATAATAATTTTTTCCAGAAGGATGTCGTAATAGATACTTTTAATAAAATTATTTATTTATTTAAATACCACTAGTTCATCATGAAACGTGATCATAATTTTCATGCAAGTTAATTTCATATCTTTACTTCAGTGAGCTTTAAAATTTATTTGTTATTTCTTTAAAAATTTAGGTAGGGCTTTCTTTTTTCAGTGCTTTTTTTAAAAATTTTAGTTGGATATTTGCCAATTAAAAATTTAATTTTAATCTGAAAAATTCACATTTAATAGACCATTATAGAAAGGAACAAAAAATACTGCAATGCTAAATATTGTAACTCCACTCACAATTTTTTCCTCAGTAAAATACCTAATAGTAATGATACAAACATTTATAAATACTTCTAAAACATTGAGAGCTTTTACATATACTCTCAACTATAATCTAAACTAAGCGCGAAGTATAAACTTTTCTCATGCACTGAAGTGAATTGGAGAAGTTCAATAAATGTCACAAGGAATGAAACATTTTTATCTCCTTTCCATTCAATGTTCAGTTGAATTGAATTTTGTTCCAAACTTTTAGTCAAGTGAGGTTTTAGTGGAATCAAACGGAAGGGTACACTTGTGAATATTCCAGATAAAATAGTTGGCCGAATATAGCAAAGCTTAAAAGGACGCAAATGCTTAATCTTATTACGTGATCGACTTCTTTTTGTTGTTGTTAGAGCTTCGATATTGTTGCCTGTTTGATATTGTATTATTCGTTGGCACAGTCAGCTTTGAAAATCAAATGCCGAAAAGAACTCCAGCAAATTTTGGAGTGAATACATAGAAATGTAGACTGAATCACGTTTAGTTTCGTGGTACCTATATTTTCCTGTATGAGAAAAATTATTTTAATGTTTATGGCTGTAAGATAAATAAATATGTGAGCAAATTTATTAAAAACTAATAGTGTTAAGTCCATTCGTTGTATTAAAAGAGATTATAAAAATGCAGGAGTTTTGTTTCCTTTATACTTTTGAATTTATTTCTTAGGAAACAACCAAACATGCGGATAAACTTAA
This sequence comes from Trichonephila clavata, assembly GCA_019973975.1. Taxonomy (NCBI): domain Eukaryota; kingdom Metazoa; phylum Arthropoda; class Arachnida; order Araneae; family Nephilidae; genus Trichonephila; species Trichonephila clavata. The sequence goes on from BMAO01015582.1 coordinate 24,687, forward strand.
CCTATTAAGCGGTCAAATTTTTCGGTCACTGTTCCAAAAAAAGGTACATTTTCTGTTGTGTATAACTGAGCATACTTCTGTGTAATTCTTAAAACCGAATGTGAAAATGGAAGAAGAATTGAATGGAATTGGAAGAATTTTATTTTAACTTTCACTTTTATTAAGTTTTCACACTGTAATCTATTTTGTAATTGTGGAACACAAAACCCCTAAATGTTTGCTTTTTTAAGTGCAATGTGCCTGCTATGAAGAATGTTTTAAATATCATAAATGAATTTCTTCCATAGTTTTAAAAAATATTTCATGTTCACACCTCTTTTTTTAATGGTTGAGGATTTTGTGTTTCTGTGCATATACTATATATGTGCACACAGTTTGAAGCATAGTGTAAATGTTACTTTGCAATGTTGACTGAGATCATATTGGGTTTTTTGGACCTTTCCATTTTCATTTCTTCTCGACCAGCATATTGTACTTTGCCAAGTCAAACCCTGTTTTATCTGGAATATTTTGAAGAATCTGAATTCCCGTCTTCATTACAAAGAAAATCCGGGATGGGAAGTATTTCAGTAACATGGACAAACTAAATCTTTTAAAAATACTTGCACTAATAATCTCACTTTAAGAATTAAAAAATTGCGCAAATTAAGGAGGGAAAGTAGAAAATATCAGTACCTGAACAGTGTTATTTGAACTGGCCACCTTTCGGTCTGAATTACATGCCTTATACGACTGAGAGAAAAGGAATCCTTATTCTGGCCAGTCATTAAGGGCTTTTGTTCCTATCCTTTGTTTTTTGCGGCTTGCAGAACGAGGAGTCGCTGCAATATTAAGGATAAAAATACAAATGAAAAACTGAGCCTCATTAACTGAATAAGTATAATAATTTGAACTACTAACCCTTAGGTCCCAGTTTCAAGTGTGGCCTTTCTAAAAATGACGCAGTTTCCTCTAGGAGAAAAGATCATTGTAAATTTTTTTCATGAATGACGTTAGTAAAAAATCATTTAAGTAAATGAGGAAATGATATAATATGAAATATATAATTTTATAAATAATGTGGTCGTTTTATTTCTGAGCTGCAAAAATATTTAATTTGTTTTCTACCGACTAAAATCAAATTCTTTTGCTACGGGCTTATAGTTGTTATACAGTTTCTATATAAATGGATTCCAAAGGCTGATTGAAAAAAAAACATTTTAGTCTATGTTAGCTGTCTGATTTTTATCCAAAGGAATTATTTAATCTTCCAATCTAGAATTACCACTAAACATCACATGAAACTGTGGGATTCTTTGGTAAAATTAAACTAAATTTTTTTTAATGTGTTCCTAATGGCTGGATGATTATTATGACCAATTATCATGATACACTATCTCAGGAATGCAAGTTACAATTCAATGGGTTCGGGAAAAACAAATAAAATTAACACATATTTTATTTAGTTTATATTTAGTGGTAATGAAATGAGTAGACGATTTGTTTAAACCTAAATTTGTAAAATTCAAAAATTACTTTATTTTTAATATTATTTACAAATGTGTATGTGTATGCGTTTGTGTGTGTCCAGAAACAATTGTTCTCTTTCTTATAACACATTTAGCATAATGATTGAATAATACGTTGAATGATAGTGGAAGTATAAATTTTTTTGTAGAGGTTGGTCTCCAAACACAACCCAATAAAAAAAACACAAAAATTTTGGAAAAAAAATTTATTTTTCAGCATAATCTCATTTGAGCTCTATACACTTTTCCCTGCGATGTTCAATAAAGTTTGATACCCTTTTTATAATAAGAGCTGTCTTGCTCCTCAAAATAGCCATTAACTGCCGACATCACTTCTTCATCGTTTGGAAAATCTTTGACCACTGAACCATTTCTTCAAGTTTGGGAATAGAAAATAATCCAGAGAGAGCTAAGTCTGATGAATAGGGTGCATGAGGTAGCAATTCAAACTGCAATTCATTTATTTTGGTCATTGCAATAGTGGAATTTACAGTGCATTGTCTTGATGAAACAACACTTTCTTCGTAGACAAATGCGCTGTTTTTGTTTGATTTCTTCGCTCAAGCGTTGCAATAAGTTCGCGCAATTCTACCGTTGACAGTTTTTCCTTTTTCAAGATGTCAATAAAAATTATCCCACGCGCATCCTAAAAAGTGGAGGCCATAACGTAGCCTGCTGATGGGACGGTCTTCACCTTCTTTGGAGCCAGTTCTTCCTTTCTAGTCCATTGTTTTGATAGTTCTTTTGTCTCAAGTGTGAAGTGCTTAACACATGTTTCATCCATATTTATGAAACGGTGCAAAAATTCTGCTTTGTTGCTGTGAAACTTTGCTAAACACTCAATTGAAATATCTTCATGACACTGTTTTTGCTCAAGTGTGGGAAAACGCTGCAACCATCTTGCACACGGCTTTCTCATGTCTAAAATTTTAGATAAAATGCTATGTACTGTACATTTTGAAATGCCAGCTCTGTCATTTTCAGTTGACGATCGCCCAGTACCGCTTTGTGGATTCCCATCACCATTTCTTGAGTCGTCACCTAATTTGGTCAACCACTGAGATGCTCGTCTTTGCAACTCGTGCGGCCTCGTTTAAACTCTTTTACCCAATATTTTACTATTGTAAACGAAGAAGTAGACTCACACACACACAAAGTAGATTCTAGTTTAGCTTGTATATTGGTTGGGCTGAGGCTTTTCAAATAAAAGTATTGTATCTCACAACGATGACCAGTTTCCTCCATTTTCACAAATTCATGAAAACGTTCACTATTGACAGCTGCCAAACAAATACTTAACAATGTGGTATTTTCAAACTTGAAACATATTCTTTATAGATTACTACTTTCTAATACGAGTGATATTTTTCAAACAACTGCCGCCATCTCTAAGACGGGTCGGATACTTAGGGGATCGCCCTCGTATCATCTGTACTGGTTGTTTCTAGAATCTCAAATATTTAGAGCTTTATTTGAAAAATGGTAATTGGTTTTAAGCAAAAACTTATATACTCTACTGTTTTAAACTGATAAAAAAGTTTCGTTATTGCAAAATTTACATAAAAAAAAAATCTGTAAAAATCAAGTGTTTTTTAGAATTATATGATAAGCCGAAAATGTAATTAAATTAACTTATATATATAATTGTTGAGTTTCTCGCCACTTGTAAGAAGCTGTGATCGCTTCCCAAATGTGGGGAGATGAAATATGATCAGCGATTGGGGTGCCCCCGCTAAGACGCGGGAGTGAGAGTGCAATGACCGAGGAGTTGGCCATGGGCCTTCGCAATAAAGAGACATATATACAGCGCAGTCCACTGAGTTTTTAATTTTGAGTATGAGTATTTTAATTTAACCCCTGAGCTATCGATGGGCCAAAACAATAATGAAGAATAAATGTTATTTTACAATTATTGTTATCCAAAACATATGAGGAAAATAAACTGGAGCTAATACCATATACCTCTCAGCAAGTAGAGCAAAATTTAAAAAATTTAAAAAAAAAACTTTTTTTTTTTTTACTTTTACCTTCAAAAGCGGGGCAAAAATTTAATTTGAGCATATTTACTTTTAATAACTTACTACGAAGGATTCAGTAAATATTACATTTTAGAAAACACTCTTTAATACTTTGGAATGTGTGAAAAAAAAATACTTGAAATTAAGGTAGATTACGTGATTAAAATTCAACTAGTTGTAAGCGCATTAATTATAATTATTTTCATATTACATTCGTTAATTAAAAACACTTCTAAATGTTTCAAAATTTTTTGACATAAGATAAATTCTTTTTAACTAATATTTCTAAGAAAATATCTTAAGCAAATACAAAATATTTTTGCTAATTACTAAAACAATGAATTAAATGGGCAACGTATGATTCAATATAACACTTAATTTCATTTTAGGGTTAAACAGGCTTCCTAACAATTCACTTAAATAGCAATATTTTAACATAATTGCATTGAAATAAGAAATTATTCAAATACTTACAGTGAAAGAAGTTTAACTCGAAAACGATTAAGACAAAATATCGGTTAACACGAAATAATACAACGGTTCCAACAAACTACTATGTATATTCATGCACTTTTCTCTTAACTCGAAACGAAATTCGCTTAACATGAAGGAATTTCCGGGAATGAACGAAATACGAAAATGAGATTTAAGAGGGGTGTTAAATGAAAGAGATGTGGTTTCATACATTTTGAAGAAAGGAGGCTAACTTGGCTTTGAAATACCCCAGAAATTGCCTGTGACATGAGGCAGTTTTGCTATTTTCACCCTCTACTCATATAAACGCCATTTAAATTATCTCATCAGTTAGCTTGGAGTTCGTTGATGTGTATATTGCAATCTGAGTAAAATCAGTAAGTTTGTGTGTTTGTGGTTCATGCTTTTTTCTATTTTAGGAGTGCATTTTTACGAGCACATTAAAAACTCATTGGAAGCAAAGTTCTATTTCTCTTAAAATGAAGATTGAGCTTCTTCAGGTTGATCACAAACAGAAAACGAAAAAGGAAATCTATAAATCTCTTGGATTAATAAAACTTGTATAAATTTCTGTAAGTCTTGTGATTTCTTTTTCTTTTTATTGATTTTTGTTAAAACATGCATTTATGTATATCTATGTAAATAAAATGTACTCTTAAATAAACTTAATTTTGTTGAATATCTATTTTTTTTTAAAAATATACTTTGAGAAGAAAAAATATTTTAGAACACTAATTTCATGTTAAACGATTTCACTGTATTT
>BMAO01015583.1:0-242681 GCA_019973975.1 Trichonephila clavata
ACCCCCCGTTATAAGAGAGGTCTGTGTATGTTCCTGTGAGAGGATATCTACTAAGTAGTTACAAGAAAAAAACAGGAAAATTTATCAGCTTTTTTAGTATTAAATTTTTTTTTTAGAAAAAAACGTATTGTTGAAATTACAGTGCACGATGAAGCAGATAGAAAAATACTTGAATCGCACCGATTCGACGGTGCGAGAAGAGAGAGCTTGGGTAATGAAATGTTGCTATGTACTACTGGAATAATTGGAAGTAAATTCCTAAGTTATTGTTTTCTATTCATAATTCAGAGCTCATTTGCACATTTACAAATTAAGGATAATGAAGTTCAAGCAAAGAAAGAGACAGAAGCAAAACAAATTTGACTTATTTGTAAAGTCTATTTATTAAACAAAAGGTAAAGAGCAAAAAAGATACTATATGTTTGACATAATTAATAAAAATTGCGATTTTTACTCCCTGGAGCAAATTTCAAAAAAGAACTTATTTACAAAAAACAGTACAACATGGTTAGTATGATGGTTAATACGGAGTATGTCTCCCGGACGATGCAATACAGGCCTTACAACGCCTACACATGCTGAGTATCAAATTATCAACCTGATCTTGGGGAATATTACACCACTCCATCAAGCAATGCCCTCCGAAGTTCCGGTAGACAGGTGGGAGAGGGTTGACGGGCTGCAATTCGTTGGCCAAGCATATCAAACACATGCTCTATTGGATTCAAGTCCGGTGAGTATGCTGGCCAATCTATACGGGTGATATCCTCCGATTGAAGGCATTCGTCTACAATGTTTGCACGGTGAGGACGGGTGTTGTCATCCATAAACAGAAATTCAGCACCCATGGCGCCCCGAAACAAACGTACATGTTGTTCCAGAATGACATCCCGATAGATGTGGCCTGTCATCATTACACTCTGAACATGCAGGTCAGTTCTGGAACCAAGAATAATTCCTCCCCAAACGAGCCATCCTGCACCACCGTAACGGTGTCGTTCAATGGTGTTCTCTTGGTGGTAATGGGTACCTGGCGCTCTCCATATGAAAGTCCGGCGAGAATCAGACTGCAAACTAAACCTGGACTCGTCGGAAAACATCACACAAGACCACTGTTGCGGTGTCCACAATGCATGCTCTCTACTCCAGGTTAATCGCAGGCGACAGTGAGTTGCGGTAAGGGGAACACATCTGACAGGCCTACGAGCATATAGACCAATTTGCCCTAAGCGTCTGTACACGGTCTGCCTTGAAACTGTCGTACCGGTAGCTGAAGAGAGCTGACGAGATAGGTCTGATGCTGTGCTCCGTCTGTTTCTTTTGGCAGTAACTGCCAAATACCGGTCCTCATTCGGCGTTGTAACTCGGGGGCGACCTGCGCTGTAACATCTACTCACATTACCATCATCTTGGAATCGTTGCCAAAGCTTGGAGATGACACTCTGGGCGATTCCAAGTTCCTCGGATACTTCCAGTTGGGTACGTTTCACATTCCAGTCGTCCGATAATTCTACCACGTAAAAAATCATCCAAATGCTTCCTTTGTGTCATAACTATGCGGTTATTGCACTGAAAGTCTTTTAAAGCGGTTGTGAAGAATTTACTTCTTTGCCACCGTTCCTTATATACCCCTCTCTTACACTCTCGTCATTGTGACGTACTATCCGCGCCATTTGGTGGTTTTCTGTAATTTGCATATTCTTCTTCAAGATGTGTGTAATAATTCTACAGGTGAAATTTTTTTATTTGAGTTCAATTACTGTGTGATTCTGAATTATCCTTAATTTATGGACATGAGTGTATCAATAACAATCAGTTTATGTTATTTATATAGAAGAAAAATAATTTTAATTTGAGTCTAAAATTGTCTAACCAAAATTAAGTTTTCTTCCCCTTCTTTCTAAAATTAACCCGCCCCCTTTTGTTTTTGTAATATTCAATTTTAAAATTATTATTTTTTAAATTATATTATTCTCCATACCATAGAACATCTTTTCCACACAGGTAGGTTTCGATTTATAATAATTTATATAAATATATATATATATATATATATATATATATATAACTCGACATTCCCTCTATTGTACACACATTCATATGCTTCCCATATTGACAAATTTACAGAATTTATATACATTTTCTGAATTTTTAAAATTACTTTTCTATCTACTTTTGATGTAAATCTACTGGCCAAATGACTTGTCACCTCATCTTTTTTTTCTTTTTTTTTTGATACTTCAGACTTTTGCTTTATATAGAGCATTAACTCGTCGTGGTACTGATGTAATAAGTTTCTATCATGCTCCTACAATGATTTCAGACCATGCTTTTGAAGTGTTATTTCTAGTTCTTTGACATTTGTCAGAAGGTTGTTCGACTCTCTTAAATGCCTTTCCAGTTCATTTCACAGATTTCGATTACACTAATATCAGGACTTTTTGATGGTCATTTCAGATAATGAAATACACCATGGTTATAGTTAAATCAGTTCTGTACAGTTTTGACACGATGGAAAGTAGCATTGTCGTCCTGATATATTCCGATACCATCGGGAAACCAAACTTCTATAAATGGTTTATCAACATTTTCTAGATGAAATAAGTACTCCTTCCCAGTTCAGTAACCCTATTTCGTGATAAGAGGTCCAATCCCATATCACTAATCCTTTACCTAAAACCTGCACAACTGATTGTATGCAATCTGGAAGAACCTCATGTTGTTTCCGACGAATTCTTTGGCTGCCATCATTTGTAAAATAGATCTCAACGGTCCATATAACTTTTTTCCACATTTCCACGTCGCAGGTTTTCTATTCTTTAGCCCAAAAATAACGATTTTTTCGATTTAAAGCTGACTAATAGGGTTTTCGTGTTGGCCGTCGACCATCAAGCTTAAGAAATTTAAGTTCGTTTCATATTGCTCTTTGAGATTTTTGTTTTTGAGTTTAAATTGAACTCCTTTGTAACTTGTAGATTTGTAAATCCTTGCTTTCCCTATTTTTCTCCATAATCTGCTTCAATTTCCTCTCATCACGTTTTGTCATTTTCTTAGGTCTATGTCCCCTAGATGATGAAGCTTTTGTGCTACCTTTAGTTAAATATGCTTTATATATCCTTATAACACTTCTGTTTTATATTCTTTGTTTTGAAATTTCGCAGATACTTTCCCGTCATTTTTTTCATATAGAAACAAAATCTGCTCTCTTTTAAACTCACTAATAGCTTTTCTAGATGTCATCATAAAACAAAAACAATTAGTTTTTTAATCTAAAATAACATTAACTTTAAATAATGGAGTTGATTACTCTGACAAGTACATTTTCTAAGTTATTAATAAATATTTTCCATTGTTGCAATTTAAGGAAGAATAAAAATAAAAATAAGTGGAAGGTGACAAGAGTCTTTTGGCCACTATGTTTAGTCACCAAAATGTACTGTTTAGTTATATATATAAATACCTGTAAATGGTTAAGTGTCCACTTTTCCCTGTTATACCAATAAGATCCATTAATAGACATATAGAGCAATTCCAGAGCTGATTGAGAACCAAATTTATCACAATCTCCATGGTCAAAATCATCCAAACACACAATCATTCTTTTTCCTGAATATGGAAACAATAGACCACCAGCCTTTTTCTCCAGCCGTTTTTCAAGAGCTGCTTGTAGTAATAAAGATGTAGTCTGTTTTAAGAAATGGAAACCATAAGTTTCTTATTTATCAATACAGCATATATTGATGTATCTCTAAAGGGGAAAATATGCATTATACCAACAGAAATAACCAATGACTTTTATTTAAATATTTGCATAAAATACTGTGAAAAACTGAAAGATGTATCCAAAATATGCCAATTTTTATTGTCATTTATATGATTGTAGGAACATAATTAAAAAAAGGATGAAGTTAAGAAATTTTTTTTTTATTGCATAGATAATTGGTTCTTATTTCTCAAATAAGTTTGTTTGTTTTCCCTAAAGTGATATAGTCTTAATTATATCAGACTATATTTTAATATTTACAGTATTTCAACAGAATAATTAATGAAAAATTGCAAAATATTATAAAAGTTTTAAAAACTACAAAATTATTTAAAACAGACAAATTACAATAAGAAAATAAATAATTATCAACATAGCACAATTCAAGACAATTTTACTTATTACAAAATTATGTTTAAAACAAATCCTTATTTTATCTCTTTGTTGCATGAAAAAATTATTGATAACAGAATATGTAAATTAATATTAATAAATTAATTTTAAAGAATTTTCGTCATAGACCTCCCTCTCCACTTTTTTTTTGTAACATACAACAAATAATATAATTATAACGCTAATTATTGCACAGAAATTTAAAAATAACAATATCACTAAGAAAATGAACAGAATATTAGGAGAAAAAAATGGTCTATTAAATTTTTTTTTATACACACAATGAATTCCCTTCTAGATGCGTGAGTCACACCTTCCTACGTCTATATTCTATATAATCCGGATATTATAACAAATCAATCACTCCTTGAAAGTTAAACAAAACTTTAAAACAGAAAAAATATCATCGACCCTGGAATACAAAAAGACTTCTGAAATATCATAGGCAATTTTTAAACTTCCATAAACCCCACCCGGGTACTTCTATATACAACCTCTGTTCAAAAAATGTGGTAAAACATATTTTGTGGAAAGTATTCACACATAACCGTAGAAAAGGTTTACTGTGTTTAAAAGTAACCACCGTCCTATGTTACGTACTAGAGCCGGTTTATCCATTGGGCGCTTGGAGATCACGTTTTGTTGAATATCCACAATCGTCAAAAACCTTTGCCATTTAAAAAAAAGAAAGAAAAATCTTTTATCTTACTTCAAAAATATAGTATCTTGTCCGTACAGAATTAAAAGCATTTGATGACAATATTTCACTGACTTTGCGAGCTTTAAAAAAAATCACATATTGACACATTGTTTCATGCTGCATTTCAGAATTACACGTCGTAAAACAAAATCTCCGAACGAAACACTGCTTGTCCAAGCATCTACACAAATACGGCACGCGTTGTGTGAGAACTTTACTGAAACTTTTACCCATGTACGAAAGTCACTCATCGAACTTTTAGAACGGAGGTTGCTTATATCTTTCACCCATATTGCTGTATTCTTACATATTGTTTAATATTGAGTTAAAATTATAGCAATTTAATACATTTTTAATGATTTATATATATGTTCAATAATTTATTAATAATAATGATCATAATTTATCAATAATAATGATCATAATTTATCAATATGATCAATAAATATGTATTGAATTGCCATCAATCTAACAAAGCAAATTCTTCTTCATGAGCTTAACAGTCTTTTGTAGGCCAAGGCTGACAAGCTGATCTTCCTCCATTAACCCTATCAGTCACGACGGCTTTCCATCGGTTGATTCCCATTAGTTTGAGGTTCTTTTCAAGATCTTCTAACCATCGTGCAGGTGGTCATTCTCTACGCATGGTCCCTTCAATTTTTGAAAAAGTTACTTTTTTTTGGTAGAAAAAGCTTCGGCATATCTGTACAGATGACCCAGCCACCTAATATGTGGTGCTTTTATAGTTCTCACAATGTCAGTCCCGCCATATTTGCTGTAAATTTGATAGCAAAGAATACTCCACTGATTGTTCTCTTGAATATTTTTCTTTCAGAAATGAGCAACTTTTCTCCCTCTGCTTTATTGAGGGTCCAACAATCATTTCCATGCAGAGCAATAGGTCTGATTAAAATTTTATATAAGCTCAAGTTGGTATTTGTAGAAATAAACTTAGACTTGAATTGGTTTCTGAGGACATGAAAGCTTCTATTAGCCAAACAAATTCTATTGTTTATTTCAATTTTCAGATCCTTGTTACATGAGATTAGAGTTTCTAAGTTAACTATTTTACAGTTTCAAAAGTATAGTTACCTATCTTTAAAGAAGACAAATCCGGAGATTTATTAGTTGAAATAACTTCGTTTCGTTCGCATTAATAACAAGTCCCATCTCCTTTGCTGCACTCTCAAGAGCTACAGTAACATTCATAACAGAGCTTTTAACTCTTCCAAAGATATCCATATCATAGACAAAGACAAGAAGTTGGAAAGTTCTTTGCAAAACTGTACCAATTGTGTTTAAGCCAGAGTCTCTAATGGCCTTTTCCAAAGCGATATTAAACAGTAGGCATGAAAGGCAGTCTGACTGTCGAAGGCCTTTTTCAGTAAAAAAGGTACTGCGATATTCTACAAGAAACTCTTTTTAGAGTCATTCTAGTGAGACTGACCAACTTCTTTGGTATGTTAAACTCTAAAGTAGCTTCCAAAAGTTCTTCTCGATTGTCGCTATTATAGACATCTTTAAAGTCAATAAAAAGGTGGTAGGTATACTCTTTTGTTTTCTCCAATATCTGCCTAATAGTGTGTAGTTGATCGGTCCTTGTTTTTCCTGCCTAGAATCTACACTGGTAGTTTCCAAATATTTTGGAGATGTAGGCTTCTAATCGGTTGAATAAAATAATAGAGAAGATCTTGTAAGCGGTATTAAGTAAAGAAAATTCCCCTGTTAATACCATTAAGTTGTCACCTTTTTGTAAATAGGACATATAGATCTCTCTTCCCACAACAAAGCAAATTAACAAATCGAAATATAAAAAGACAGTATAGGTCGAAAATAAGATAGCCCCAGAGTATGATAGCAAACGATAGGTCTTAGTATGACGAATTTTCCCTCAGATCCACCAGTGTTTGGGAGTTAGAATGAAGATCAGCCATAGTCACAAAATAAATATAATTTATTAATACTTTAATAATCTCAACAACCCAGGCTAGGAAATGCACCTATAAATAAGTATTTGTGAAAAAGCGCGAGGTAGACGAGATATATTTAATATTTAATTATGAATTAAATCACTTACTTTTGGAACGCTTTGGTAACATACGTTCTAAATAATCGTAATTCCTTTCTTAGCTATTCGACTTCTAGTAGATATTATTCTAATTCAAATATATTTTATAGACTAAATCGTCAATTATCAATCTTAAATATTAAGTAAATAATCGTCGAGTCACTCTCGACTAGCTTTCTATTACTTTACGATATAATCACTAACTTCTATCATCTAACTCCTAACCCCCCTCTCTCTCTCTCTCTCGAACCTAAAAGTTAATGCTTTAAATGTAAGCCCTGATTTGCATAAACCACATCTTCTTCTTCGGGAGAAAGTTTTCAATAGAACAATATTTAAAGAAATAGATTTTCCCCAAGAGGATTAGTAAGAGGCTCGCGAATACATCCGTTACATTAAGATCTAAGACATCTTAGATCCATATATATAATGTGTATCTACTTAAACATAGTTTTAAGGCTGACAAACCTTCCCCTATACACATATATAATGCGTATCTTTAATAGCGATCATAAGTCATTACTAATAATCAAAATAATTCTTCGCGAGTAGATTATATCATATAATAATATATTTTATATAGATATTGAAATACTAAGCTAAAAATTTATAAATGCAAGAAATATCACCTGAGGAGAAAAATTGATAAATGTGTTCAGATATAAATTTGATTCCATATTATGTAAAATATTTTTAGCTAGAATTGTCTTTCCCGATCCACTAGTACCAATAAGTAAAGTAGGCTGCATTTCACCAAGGTACATCTCAACAATATGTTGGTAACTAAGTGTAGGAACGGTAGGAACCAATATGTCTTCAAAATTCTCCCTATAAAAAATAATTAAGTATAAGGAATTAATGAAACAATTATATATAAAGATATATTAGAACTAAATGTCAATGAAAATTTTAACTCTTCAACAAATATTCATAATTCTGTCAATATTAAACATAATGTTTATTAATAATATTCAAAAGTCATTTCAGAAAGTCAAAATATTAAAAAAACGGAAAGAAAAAAACTTATTCTTTATGGCACACCATACATAAAGAACAATAAAAATATCTTTCATTAAAAAACAATTTTTAAACAGTTCTAAAATTGAATTTTCTTTACAACTTTTGAATCTTGTAGATTCTATTTAATATTTGACACCAAAGCTTTAAGAGTATTACGCGCATATTCTTTGAAAAGAGTTGAATAAATTTTAACTGATCATTGACAGAAGAAAAATAGTGTCAAAAACAAAGAGACATAGTAAATATCGTAACTGGAAGAAACTGGTATCAATGTTAATGGGAAACATAAATTGTGGGTATCAATTAATTAGCTTTCTTAATAAACAAAACTAATTGATTTTGTATAAGTATCTCATTTTAAATTACAAACCGCAAAACTTTGCTTGTAATTTTCTAAGATATGGAGATTTAAACTGAGCCCCCTAATATTAGACGAATGTTTCAAACATTTCGCAAAAAAAAAAAAAAAAAAAAAAAAAAAATCATCTCAACGTTTTTTTTCTTTCTTTATTTTAACTTTTCCCACTGAACAACGGATAATTTTTCTAATGCTACAACCATGCAAAAAATGGGGGGAGGGGGGATATTATTACTATTTAAAAAACGTAAATTACTAAATAAAGCTGCAAAAAAAAAAAAAAGCGTTTGGTAACACACTAAAATATTTACATGTTGGTGGATTCCTCGTGGCATAAAACTCAAAAGTTTAAAATTTTAGGCAATAAGCTCAGGAAATATTTGAGGTCAGATTTTTACGAGCAAAAAATAAAAAATTTAGATAATAAATAACTAGTTAATTCATGGATTCCTTTATATCATAATTTAATGATCCTTTGAGGTTTTAACAGTGATATGAATTTAGCCTAGTTTCGATGCAAATTGCAAAAATTATTATTATTTTTTTTTTTTTGACGAACTGTACAAAAATTAATTTTAAAAAGAAAACAGAAATTTTCAAATTAAGAATGTGATTAAATAACAGATATCTGTAAAAAAAAATTCTTTTAGGAAATAGTGTTAATTTAAATTATTCATATAGAATTAAAATATTTTTGAAAAGTTCAGTAATTACTCAGAATGAGACTCCCATTTCTCGTTCAAATAAGTTGCCCATTTAATCCACACTAAATTTTCCTCCAACTTATAGTCGTAAATATTAGCCAAGTCCTTCAAAGACTGATCTAGATTTTTTATTTGTTCATCAAATAAAAGTCTATCTTTTTCATTAAGAGTTGCACCAATTGACCACGTGACTGACATCCAAAAGATTCTTGATAATTTTTGAGCTTCAATTTTGTCACTGGAAACCTGAATTATTAAAAATAAGATAAAAAATAGAAATATAACGGGCTGAAAAATATTTTTATTATGCTTATGATACATCAAAATTAAGAATAGGAGGTAATATTTGATCTCATAATCTATGTAATTTCCTGCCTTTAGTAATTTTAAATATCGTTGGTTTAAATTTAAGACTATTGTATAGACACACACACTCATGTTCGTGAAAATTGCAACACCATAAAGGAATTATCAGAAATTAATGAAACTTATTCCACCTATTACTGAACAGTGGTACAAATAAATGATTAAATTTTCAATGCAAATAAAATAGACATCGGAAATCAGTACTTTTTGTGCCCATCACGCTGAGAAATGAGAGCCTGTACATGTCTTGAAATCGAATCATAAAAGTTCTGAATGTAAGCTTGGGGAATAACATTTTAAATGGTTTCGACTTGACGCCAAAGTGCAGTCTTACTGTGTGCCCTAAGGACATGTCGCCGACCGATGAAATCCCCCACATGTTCAATTGGTGACATATCCGGGAAATAAGCAGGCCATGGAAGAAGTGGGACCAGTTGTGAACTACAGAATGCTTGTGTAGTCCGAGAAACATATGCAAGGGCATTATCCTGCTGAAATAGTCTAGAATGCATCGAAAAATGGGGACCTCTGGGCCCACATATATGTAACGAACATATATGTCCCTTATGTAGCGAACACTGATGAGATTGCTCAGTATTGGCACTAGATGGGATCGACAATTATATCCAATAGCTCCCCACACCATGATACCAGGCGTTAATGTGGTATGACGATGGGTAGTACAATGTTGGAGCATACGTTTCCCTCTGTAACGTCTGACACGTACTTTTCTGTAATTGTACTCCAGGAGATTCATCGAAGAAAATAACTTGTTGCCACAGGGCACGTCATTCTGAGCTGCTGAGGCCATTGAAGTCGGAGGCTACTTAGCGACAGGGGAATTCTGCATAGAGGAACCCTTAAACACAGTTGATGCAGCAACAGACGGTGACGAACCGTACTGCTGAAGTCATGCTCCAACGTTAAGCTAACACAAGAGAACGTTGCACAATTCACGTCACAGCCATGTGGATGCGGTTATCATTACACGCTGATGTGCTATAGCGTGCTCCACTGCTAGGTTTTTGCCTTGTTTGGTTCTCCTCTGTCCAATTCTACCAGACACACATCATTGTTGTACCACCAAGCTGTGCTTGCAGCTGCGATTTCTCGATATGAAAATCCATCCTCTCGCATACTGACGATGAGGCCTCGTACGAACTTCGTTAGTTCCTCACCCTCCATGCCGAGGAGGCATATAAACCACTAATTAAACGTTTGCCGTAAACAAAGGAAGATAAACAGATTTCAACGCATCCTTAGAGACCTTGATGTACATGGAACAAGCAGCTGATATGGTTCTCGTACTATACATGCGCAATCACTTCGTAATTCTAACCATTTCCATGTCTTACCTCACTTCACATTTTCTGTGAGTTTGGTTCAATTTGCCCAATTCCTTCATAGTGTTGCAAACCTGAGAGTTTGCTAATGCATTTAGATCATATTGTTGATTTTTCATTACCTATATCGAAATTTGCATCAAAACTTTTCACAAACAGCTTTTGTTATACGACCACTGCAACCCCAAAGCATATCTTCCCTCTTGCAACTTCACAATTCTACTCTCTTTCCTGCTCTCCTCATTACTGTGTTACGTATTCTGCTGGGTATATAAATCTATCACACACAGCTGTGTTAAAACAGTTCCCTTTATATCTTAAATACACTACCGGTCAATACTTTTCAGAACATCAAAATTTATTATACTGATGAATAGGATTTACACTTTATACAATATTATTTCGAATAAAATTCGAGAGTACAAAAGAACAGATAAGAAATGCAATAAACATACAGTACATAACATTAAAATGTGTAAATCACAATATTGATTATGTAAAAGAAAAATGAATCTTAAAATATAGTTTCATAATTAACAATTTTCCAAAGTATTCTGAGCAATTTTAAACTCAATGATTGGAATGATCCAGAATGCTACAAGATCAAATGATGATATTCAAAACAACAAAATCAAGGTTATACTAATTAACTAAATACACAATTTTAATTTTCTTTGTGCTTAATATACAAATTTTGTACAGAAAAAAAAATTCAAATAGCGCGTTTTATAGTTTAATATTTACTACCCAATTATTAAGATACACAGTTTATGAATTAGTTGTTTCAGTTTCACCAGTTTTAGTTTTAAACTTGTAATAAAATTTTGATCTTCTATGGAAATTTTAATTTTTCAAGGAACTTTTTCAAGGTTTTTACATAAAAAATATAATGCTATATTTTACATTAATGCCTCGTAAGGTGAAATGGCAGTTAACAAAAATATGAACAAAAATTCATTTTAATGTTAGGAATTTTCAAAATATGTTGTCTTACCTGTTTTAGAAAAGCATTCAACATTTGAACAAAAGAAGAAATTTTACTAAGCATACTAACAGATCTAGAGCTTTCTAGGGCTCTATTGCAGTAATCCACGACAGAATTTAAATAAGTCTCAAACAATTCTTCTAAAATTTCTTTTATTGAAGGTATTTCCAAGTTTTGCAACCAAGACTTTAAATACATGTTCCAGTTAATAGTTGTAGACTCATGATAGATTATCCCACAGTGAGATATTACATTTGGTGAGCAGTGCATAAGATTTGTTGTTTCAAACAGTAACGTCACCTGACAATTAAAAATAGTACAATTTATATGAAATTTCACAAACACAGTTTTTTTAAAGTTACAACTTATTAATTGTTTATTGCTCATTAAACTTTTTTTTAAATTTTTGTATTGAATTGAGACGTAATTCTGACAAATGTACAGCATAAGTTGAAAATACAAGAAACAATCAATAGAACTATTTCATCAATATCAAAATTAATATTATGTAATATTACTGATGGCTGGGTGGCGCAGTTGATTTTTCGCTGGCCTTGTACGCCAAAGATTGAGGGTTCACCCTCGGCCCAAGTCGGTGGATTTTCATGATGCAGAAAATCGACAGCGTCCATGTCGTATGATTATGTGGCATGTTAAAGATCCCAAGAGTTCCTGTTTGGCTTGGGTGCTCTCGGCAAAATTAAATTTCTAGTCCTACTTAGCATCGCCAGAGCTCAGGTGCTTCCCTCTGGGAAGGAAACTGGGCGTCAAAATTACATTACGGCGATTGGTATTCCACCTATATCGTGTCACCCTAAAAAGAGACACCAACTCCCAAGGAATGTACTAGATCTGCAATGGTAAATACCAATCCACAGCCCCATTCAGGGAAAACTATATATTTTTATCATGTAATTTTATAACCTTTATATTTTAAAAATAATCCCTTAGAAAATTTAAAAAAAATCACGCATTTTAAATTTTATGAATCAATTCTATTACATTCTTTACTTTAAGAGAAGTGTTAATGCTGTAATATTAGAAATCTGGATAATTTTTTTAAAAAACATTAAAATAGTGCTATCTAAAATATTTAGATTAAATTAATCATTTTGGTAATATTTAAATAAAATTATGGACTTATTTAAAATGCATAACAATAAGAAAAAAATTGTTATCCAAAAAGTTTTGGGGGTTATTTAAGAAACATTTATTATAACATATTTAATTATAAAATATTGCATCAAAATTTTTACAGCCGAGTAACAGTAATTGTCTTATTGAAATAAAAAAAAGTGCTTTGGATGAATTAGAAAAATATTCCATTACACTACTGTAATGTGTCCAAAAATTAAAATTAAAAGCAGAAAAACCACAAATTCAAAAAACACAACTAAATTAAATATTCAAGTTTTCAGTATAACACAGCAAAAATTCATGTTTAAAAGTTCCTTATTCTTATGTGCATATAAGATTTAGTTTAGAATAAGTGGCACAGAAAATTAAAATTTCTGGTTATTTTATCATCAAGTACCTCTAAAAATGTTAAATAAAATTAACACTGTCATTCATTACATTAAATTAAATAATAAAAATTTATTAGAGGATAAATTATTTCTCATTAATTCAAAGGATAAAATACTTCAGAAAATAAAAGGGGAGAAAGTCTATAAATATATATGATTATTGAAATATAGAATTGAAAAAAAAAAAACTTTAACAAACCTCAGGTAGAAGCATAATTCTCTCCCCATTAGCAGCAGTTAACACTTTATTAGAATCAAGTAAAGAGTCAATGCTCTCTAACCATACAACGTCCAAAAGTCCATTTAAAACAATCCATCGTTCATCTGCTCGGGAATCATTACATGCTTTCTTCAAAATGGTTGAAAACAAACCATCCATCCAAACACCATTTTCATTAAAATATCCATATAACTCACTCAAATTGAAAGCTTTGGGATTGAAAGTATACACCTGAAACATAAGACACTTGCATTTTTAAAACAAGTAATATAAAAAAAGAATTTTAAGTCAATTCCTACTTAGATCAATAAAAAAAAAGTTTATTTTAATTACTTTTTATTAAATAGTTACAATTAATATAAATATGTATATACATATGACAGAATCACAACATTAAGTGGCAATTAATTTTTATTAATTACATTAAGGTATCGAATTGTCATCCAAAACGATCGTGTACATAAAATTTCAGTTCAACTATTCAGCTTTGAAACGTGAGGGGAAAAAAATCTTTTAAAGTTTTGACACACGTCGCTAAAAATGAAGCCAACGTGGCTGTATCAGTAATTCTTAAAATAATAAATTTCAGTCAATAAGTTTAATAAATTATAATTAAATTATCGTATTGTTACCTAAAACAATAATGTTTAGAAAATTTCAGCTCAAATGAGTGCCTTAAAATGTGAGAAAAAAACCTTTTCAAGTTTTGACCCAAGTCGCCCAAAATGATGCCAACGTGGCTGTATTTGTAATTCTTTGAATAATTAGTCTTAATCAATTAATTTTTATTAATTATAATTAAATTACTGTATTGTCATCCAAAATAAGAGTGTATATAAAATTTAAGCTCAATTGAGTGCTTTAAAATGTATTTTATTAAAGATTGAAAATTTGAACAAGATAAATAGAGAGTGAGCTAATAGTAGGAATCGAATGAATCGAGTTAGATATCCTATGATAAACTTATTTCTATTAAAATGGTTTCAATAAATACAGATATTTCGCACTTTATGGAAACGATTTTGTAATTTATTTTCTCATTTGCATTTTGAGATAAAACTTTGGCAACTTGAAAATAATCGTCTTCTAATGTCTTCTTTTGCCGCGCATCCGGTATAGTGGTCAGTGAAGCTGACTGCGGTGCCGTAGGGACTGGGTTCGAATCCCGGAGAAGGCATGGGTGTTTGTGTTGTAGTCCTTTCTTCTGTCCGTGTTGTATACCCCCGTGTTATACATTGCGTGGTGCACGGGGTTTATAAATGTTTAAAAAAAATGTCTTCTTTTGATTGGAATGAAAAAATAAAAGATTTATTTTGAAAATGGCTCCAAAAATTTATAGATTGCTCAAAGGTTATGTAACTGCGCATACCGAAGGGAAATATTCGTATCAACAAAATATAAAATGCTGAAAAAATCTCGGCTATTGCATTTCAAATAAATTATAGTTTTAAAAAAACTAAAAAACACGCTTTTATAGTGAATCGAACTAAAAAGTAAAAAAATAATTCTTAATATAAGAATAAAATGATTAACGAGAAAGTTAATGTCACTGGGGTAAAAGCGTGGGGTGCTCTATATTAATTGTTATAATTCTTTCTTTGTTATAGACACCTCTTTTGTTAGTGTCACCCGTGGGCAGGGTGATTTGGACGGTGGAACAGAGAAAAGACACATCAAACCGATTTTCGACGCCAAGCGAAATAAACAACACACAGAAGTAAAACAATTGCGCGCTTTAAGGTTTTTAATTAATATCTTTTCAACTAATTGCAATATCGGAATGAAAAACAATTTACGTCCTATTCTCAGACCTACTAAATATACGTACAAAATTTCATAAGAATCGGTCCAGCCGTTTCGGAGGAGTTTGGTTACAAACACTGTGACAGAAGAATTTTATATATTAGACTAGCTGACCCGGCCCGGCGTTGCACGGGCTTTTACCGAGGGTGTAACTTAATCTCCACGTTAATTTCCTCCTTTCTTTCTGACCCCAGCACTTTTGTGTGGGGGCGACGTGTACGATGTGAGTGCATGGCCAGTGAGTGCGTTTCATGGCTTCCTCGTAGAGAATTTTCCCTTCTCTTCACAAAATCAGCACTTCCAATATTATTTTTCGAAAAAACTTTGTTTATTTCCTCTCCGATTAGCCTGGTGTTGCACGGGCTTTTACCGAGTGAATAACTTAATCCCCATGGGAATTTCCTGTTTCCGTCAGGACGATAGCACTTATGTGTAATTTACGAAATATTTGTTATTGTCCCCTCCCCCCTTCTTTTTCTTTTTGGTTTTTTTCACCAACAATCAGTGCCGATTTGAGCTCATTTCGGGCCCTGGGTGCAGATCTACAGGCCCCTTTGGCACTGGAGGATCGAAACTTGTAATCTGGTTAAGAAATCTGGAATAATTATCTGGTTATATATATAATATAATCTGGTTAAGTCGAGCTTATCCGGGACCTTCTGGACCCCTCCGGGCACCTAGCCGCCCACCCCAAGCGCCTAATGGATAAATCGGCACTGCGAACAATAAATACTTTAAATATACAGGTTTTAATTTTTCTTCTTCTCTCTTTCTCATATTCTAAACACACACATCACTGGTCATCCTAAGAACAACATCACTAGTCAGCGACCTTTTGAAGTCTTTGACAGATCAATAACTTTGATAGCCTCATCTGTCCTTCGAGAATCGATTTTCAAAGCTTCCCCATCACCCCCTAGCGGTGGAGAGCTGCGTCAAACTTAAGACAAAAACATTTCGAAAAATTTATAGAATCAAGAAACAGTATCAATCAGGAAGACTCTTTTCCTCAAGAACAATTCCAGATTTTTCTAAAAAAATCCGAATTTAAAATACATTATTTGAGTAAAAATGTTCGATAATTTTACAAACTGTATTTCATAATAAGTCCACATGTTCAGTTAAAACATTACAAATGTAAACTAGTTTTACTATGTATTAACTATTGTTTGTGAAAGGTGAAAATATAAAGTCAAAATATCGCCAATTTTACAAAAAAAAAGTTTTTTTGAGCTTTTTTTGCAAACGATAAACGCTTTTAATTTACAGGTGTGTTAATATTTTTTCTCTCGCATATCATTTAGAACAATAGCACATTATATTAGCAAGTCTAAAAATTATGAAAAATTGGCAAAAAGCGAAATTCATTTTTCGGAATTTTAAGCATGATGCGAGAACGAAGGTCTTTTTAAAAATTGAATTGATTTTTCTTTTTTATTTACACCTTTTTACTTGGCTAGACGAAAAGCAACTTTTCTAATATATAAAATTAAAAAAAGGAAAACTTTTTAATTTTTTCCCGGTCAATTCCAATTTATGTATTGAGTGCCTTTGAACCCGTAACTCATGAAGAATATGTAATTGTTCGAAAATTATTTGAAACTAGTTTGATATCACGGGGCAAGGCGCCAAGCAGCTCATGTCGTTGGAATGAAATCCAAGATGGCGGCCTAGTGGTAAGACTCGTCAGGAAAATAACTTTAAAGAAATGTTTTGAAATACATTAAAATCTATTTGAAATGAAGAATATAGGAAGAGATTGACACTAACCAAGATCAATAAATTATTAACATCAATATAATAAAAAAAATCATATTTACTAATAGTAATATTATGCAATATACAATAATATAAAAAAAAAATAAAAAACTTCATAGTAATTATTATACATAATATTCATATAATATTATATAGTAATTATTATATATTCATATAGAATTATTTAATAATAATTATTTAAAAATGACAATCATATAATATAATTTAATAGTTTTTATAAAGAAGAATTATCGTATCCTAATATAATAAGAATCGTATATATATAAGAATACTCATTTAACATTATAAATAAATAACAAAATAATAATTATAAATAAATAACATAATAATTATAAATAAATAACAAAATAATAATTATAAATAAATAACATAATAATAATAATAAATAACATAATACTTAGAAATAAATAACATAATAATTTTAAATAAATAACACATGTAATAATATTTATAAAATAAAAATTATTACAACTAACGAATATTATATGATTATTACTCATAATAATAATTGTATTTTTACATTATATTATTAATAAAATAATTACATAATAGAGACTAAAATTGATAGTGAATAGCAATTAAAAAGTACTGAAAACTTGCTATGTTCCAAAAACTGCAAGTTTCTTCAACGAATTTCATCAAACAAGGAACATTGGAAAAAAAAATTTTTTTTTAAGTAAAGCAAAGTGAAAATAAAAGAATTATAGCAAAAATTAAAAATACAACACTCATTCTTTTTCTAAAAAAATATCCTAGTACTCACTAATGATATTAGAAATATCCATATTCGAAAATAGCATTAAAAAAAAACAGAAGACTGAAATAATAAGTTGATTCGGAATTGCAATGAAAATGGTTAAATTGTAAAAGAAATCGAATTAAAATCGTCTGAAATTAATAGGATTACCACGGGAACAAAACCAATAAAAATTATTTCTAATATAACGTTATCTCCCAGGGCAACCACATCGTCAGACGATAAAAAATATCAAGGTAACCATATTGAAATATTATCGCTCATCTTGGCGAACATAAACAACAACTTAACGCCTGCCCCGTGATATCAAACTAGCACCAATGAATTCCTAACTGCTAATAAAAGGGTTAAAATTTAAAAAATTCAACATTCATAAATTATATTAAAATTATAATTGTAGTATATAAATTGTATTTTAATTGCAATATGATAATGTTCTTTAAGTTTAGAATTTTGCATAAAGCCACATTTACAGTAATCTTGAACTACAAACCATCTAAATATTAATTTAATATGTTAAAATAGTAAAAATGATCCTAAATTAGAACTTTTTGGAGAAAGGAGGATGAGATTTTTTTTTTTTTAACTACATAAAATATTGAGAATTCAATATAAATTTTTTTTTTTGAAAAAAATACATCGTCATTAAACAAAAACACAAAGACATTTTAAAAATTAATGAAACAGTTACCTTTTGACATGGATATTTTGTTAAATATTATTCATAAGAAACTTATAAACAGAGATTTTTAAAAAAATCTTGAACATAGAAAATATCTTGGTTTTTAGCTAAAACTGAAATACAAAATTAAAAAAAAAGAACATAAAAATAAAGCATTTACATATGATCTCATCATTCTACTTTTTTACATAAATGTTTAATAAAATTTATTTTTTACTTTAAGAATTAAAATACGTGATAAAAAATAACCTTATTTTAAATAATAATAATTCTATTCTACTCACTTTTATGGAAGGATATTCTTCAGGCTTAACTTCATGAAGATCAGTACAAGTTTCTTTTAAAGTTCGCCATGATGTAGTTTTACCACTTCCAGCTTCTCCCAAAAGAATAATAGCATGATCGTAATCTTTAATTTCAAAAAGTTGATTTATTTTCGTCACGATAGCAGTTTCTGGTTGAAGTAATTTTTTCAATAAAGTTTTTTTAATTTCTTCTGAAAACTACAAAGACACTTTAGTTTAAATCATTTTTCAACACTAGCAATTCTCATAAATATACACTTCAGAATCATACATTTCTATATTTATCAAACGAAAAAAATCTTCATAAAATTTAATAACTTTATCAATAATTAAGCTAAACAGTGCAATTTATGTATTCAAATCTTTCTTTAATGGAAAAGGAAATCCAATATAATTATTGCTTTTATCAAAAATAGATTTTTAAAATGAAATTAATTCATTATATATATATATATAGTCTTTTATTCAAAAATTTTGTTATTATAACGATAATAAATACATGAGATTGGTGTATTTTACTTAAAATTGGTTGCTTCCTCTCCCTCCCCCCCCACACTAATCTGAATCACAACACTAATCTGAAGTTTCCCCAAATGATTGGTATTATTTTTGACAAATGAGCAGTCCTTTATTACGAACAGTTCATTATTATTTAAAAACTAATATAAAGTTTTGGCATTGATATTTTAAGTAAAAAAGTTAAAGTTTTAAAATTTAATGTAATTTTTTTCAATATGTCAAACTACTTTTCTTTTGCTAATAATATCGCTAGGAAGATCTCTTTTTGTTTGCTTTGTGTTTTGTTTTTAACAAACAGATTTAACTGAATGGGAGCTAAACCAACTTTTTATTCGTGCTTCATAATTTGTATTCATAAAACTTTTGATGTGAAATATATGTGTTGTTTGACACAAATAATGTATGATGAACATTGGCATTCAGCAAATATGCACTGTATATTAGAATAGAAAGTTAATTAATTTGACTTTAAGCAAAAGTGATTTTAAATGCTGTCTTGTCTATATACAATAGAATCACTCCAAGAAAATTACATAGCTAGAACATGCGGCCTACTATACACTGATTCATACACAATATCTGATTCACTTTTTACTTTACTTTTTTAGCAAATGTAAAATATGCCTGGAATTCAAACGATCACCGGCTTGTGATAAACAATATGGGATATTGGAAATCATTTAGTAGGCTGCGATGATGAAGCTTCTAAGAACAGTTCATAAAATAATATAATAATAATGTTCTTACAGATTAAATTCTACTCAATTCCTTGCTCTAAAGTTAATGCAAGCAATTAGGCAATACAAATTAAATTAATATTTAAAGTTTCAATCTAAGTAATCAATTTGCAATTTAAAGACATGAGCACCATACAGAAATGAATTGCCTCAATAAATATATACATTTCCCTCCGAAAGTCTTCGAAAAGACGATAATTTTTCATATTCATGCAAAGATTGCTAATTAAATGGTCTTTCTAAATCAATACAATTTTTGATTGATTCCTGTACTGTCGTAAATTCAAATAGTATAAGCAACAATCACCTGATTATTACATAAAATAATACAAATATTTATAACTAGAGAACGACACAAATCATGTGTCAAAAGTTTGCGTACAAGGGAGAAAACCTTTACAATAATGGATTGTAACTAAAAATTACTTGTAATATTTTTTAAGCTATTCCAATCTTTCTATAACTCTCGCAACGTATTTGGCAGGGATTGAACAAGCTTAGCTGTCTCTTCTCTGGTTATTTTGATTCCATTCTTCTGTTATAACAGATTTGAGCATTTCTTTGGATGTTTTTGCGTTCTCTATAATTATTCACTCGAGTAAATCCCACAAATGCTGTATTGTGCTTAGGTCTTGGGACTGGGATGGCTTACGGAATTGGTTTGGGACATGATAGAACAGCCATGACTTCACTGTGTAAGCCATTTGCACTATGCACCTCCAAACCATTATGCATGCTCTTCCATGTTTGAAAGTCGAAAAAATTCAGCCTGAAGGAATTTTTGCACGCATATTTTTGTCCTTTTTGATGCCGAAAATACAAAAATTACTTCCAATTGAATATATAATAGTTTTTTCAATAATTATGTGTCCTATTTAGTTGTTTTTTTGGCTCTTAGCTTTGTTCAAGAGATGAATGACTTCTTGAATGCAACTCGAACATGATAGTCATCTTTTTTAGTTCTCATCCAATTGTGATTAAAGTCACACTTTTTTGGAATATCTTAGCAACACTTTTAGTTATTTGTGAAGCTTATAGACTTGGATTTATTTTTACAGAGCGTATTTCAAAGCAAGATTCTCGAGGTGACATTGCAGAGGGGCGACTGTATCTTAACTTGGATGATAAAACTTCAGTTGATTTGTAGTTGATGAATACTTTTTGAACCAAGGAATGTCTCCTATTAATAGTTTCAGCCAATTGATTGAAAAGATTTCCCACTTTTCTTAAAATCCAAGATGGTCTTTCTTTCAGTAATATATCGATCTCTTTTCTGTTACCTACCATAGAATCACATAGGCATTCAAGTCTCAAATTCCAAATAAATTGTTATATAGAAGCCTATAATTACTTAAGAACACGATTTTGTGTAATTATCTCATAATAAAAGGTCCTTTAAAAAAAAATTTAAAAAAAACCTTATTTTATAAGTATACACATATTTTTGGAGGGGCGGTTGGTGATTATCTGGTGGTCATTCTTTGGTCCCCCCCCCAATGTTAAGGCGAATTTCCTAGTTGTTGTTTGAAATAGGAAATTTTGAAGAATCCTTGAGTAATGTTGATTTTCTGAAATGAGGTTTTAATAGTAATTATAGTATAAACATGTAAGATGATTGTCTGTACAAAGACTTCAGGAGGCAACTGTACATGTCAGGGTCATGAAAATTAAACAACAAGGGAGATACTTAACCTTTTTGTTTTGTTTTGAAAGATTCTATTTTATTTTCTTTCTTCCCATATACATACATAATGATCAACAGTATTTTCCAAAATAGCTTTATTAATCATTTAGTTAGCACTATTGTTATTATAAAAGATAAAAACATCTTAGTGAGGAAAACATAAGTATATTACTTATTATAAAAATATTACATACATAAGATAACTTTTATACAGAATAATCATACACTAACTTTTGAAACTCCAGCATTTATTCCTTTAATATTGCCAAATACAATCTCTAATATACTTTCAAATATTCGAACATCAGATGAATGTAATTTTGGCAAAGTTATGCTTCTAAGAGTAGATACCACTATCTATAAATATATTGTAAAAAAAACTTGTATCAATTCCATTTACATAAAATGTATTTATAATATTAAATATTATTTGAAAAATAAAATTTTTATGGAAAATGGATAAAATTTATAACAGAATAAAACACACACACATCAATGTACACAATCATATCAATACATGCAATTTTAAAATTATACTAGTATCTTGTGCATACAATAAGCAAACCATTTTTATATTAATAAGTTGGGAATTAAAACCCTGTAACCTTTGTTCTTATCTTGACTTGTTTTTAGAGGCTTATGAGTTAACTGACAACAACAACTTAAGAAAAAAACATTTTTTTTCTAGATATATTTCTTTTGATTTCGATTTGTTCTGAGCTGAATGAACTTTTTTGAAGAAGACAAAGCGTAAAAAAAAAACCCTCAAAACACACTCGATCGACATTTTAAGCAGATTTTAAAAATAAAGGAAAAACAACATTTCCGAATGAGGAATCCACACCGTAACATTCCTTTTAAACAGAGTTTGAGATGTCGTTTCTCCCTCGAGTGTTCTTCGATTGTGCTTAAATGCTAATAATTTGCATGTCCCCGTATTTTCTTAACTTTATGAGAATTTGGAATGTGTATCATCCCTCTTTCATGGTGTTGCAATTTTAATGGCCAGCAAAGTATATTGTTAAGAAAATTTTGGACTCTGCTTCTCAGCCGAAACGGTATTGTGACCAAATAAATTATAGTTACAGAAAATATCACTATCACTTATAAATTAACAATCTCACCCTCTTTTAATAAGTCAAAAATTCTAAGAAAATATGAAAATGTTTTTATATATACAATCGAATCTCCATATTACGAAGCTCTATATTGGGAATTTTTCTATATAGTGAACTCTTTCCTGGAACCAAGAACACACACATTTCACGATTTTCTTCGTAAAATAATTTCCCAATAGCGAAGTGCATTTTCTATTTAACAAACTTTTTCTCTTGTGATTAAATTTTTTTCTTCCTATTTTCAAAGTATTTCTGGACATTTCATGGTGGTCATAAATTTTGAACTGATTTTAATAGATGTCTAACTCGCCGAGAGCAATAGAATTCTGGGCGTTTCATCCAAAATGTGCAACCTTAAACCCCCATTGCCCAGTTCACTGGAAGCATCTTCGATATTCCCTTTCACCCTCAGTGAAGTTGTCTCGTGTCCCCGTGTCCTTGAACTAGTCTCTGTTCATTCGTCGAAAATGTCAAAACTTAAGTGCTTGAGCATGAAAGAAAAATAATTTACTTCTTCAGGAAGTGGATAAAGGCATCAAGAAACTTTCATTGCAGTTTTTCTTTCCTTCTTTTCTTTTTTTGATAGGTAAGATATATAAAATAAATATATATTAATTTAGAAAAAGGTGAGAATAATTACTTTTTATTTCTTGTGTTTATGTGAATTTAATTTTTTTTTTCTGGCTTATTAAGAAAATTGAAAGATGAACCCCTATATAACGAATTTTCCATGTAATGAACTTTTTTTCCCGAGATATAGCGACTTCGTTAAATAGAGATCCGACTCAATTCCAAAACATACACAAAACACAAATAAAATAAATATTCAGCTAAAAATTGCTGCAACATTAACATTAAAAGATTTTAAAGTAATGATTTGATTGTAAAAAATTGCTATTCTTAAATATTACTATTCTTACATTTAACACAAACAACAATAAAAGCAGTTACCTCCAAGTCACTCGATTTGGGAAAAAGACGTTTTTGTTTCCCAATGTGCTTTAAAAAGTTGGTAATAGTTCTAAGTTCAAAATCATAATGACAGTATCTGGATAACTGATCTTTTGCCATTGAGAAAACCAATTTTATATCTGTTGATAATGCCTGATAAAGAATAAAATGAAAATTAGAAATAAAATTATCACAGTGGCAGAAGTCTGTTGCTTAGTTTTAGTTCAGTATCCTTATATCAGAAAATTTTCAAAAGTTGTATATTTTCGTAACAGAATATTTGCTCTTGTAAAAAAAAAGATATTAGAAATTCTTTATATTTTTTATTGAAAAATATTAAATAATGAATTTAAATGTTTAAAAATCTTACATAAAAATTTATGAATAAATAACGGTATTATTAAAATAATGAATCAATGGTCAGATGTATAATAATTGATTCAATTTCTTTTAAAAATATTAAGATATATCAAACCAAGAATGAAATTGTACAGAACCTTTATGTCTTTGAATCCATATGCAAATGCATAAATTTGTATAATAGTAGAAACATCTGGAGAGATTATTGTAACGGGCCTGAAAGATGAGAAATATGCATAGGTCTGTGATGGAAAATCTAAAATAAAATGAGAGGTTTTTATTACAGAACTAATACATGTATTTGAACAAAGCATAAGAAAAAGGTTTTAGTGTTTGTTACTCACATAAAAAATACTATTTGCTTACAACAGTAATATAGCTTAATACATTGATTTATTACTAATGCTGAACCGCCATGCTTTCTTTAACTTGTGAAGGACATCTTGACTTTTTATTTCAAACCTTGTCCGTTTTAAATTACGTATTTAAGTTAAGCAAACTTGGTTGAGAAGAGTTCTGATACAAAATTTAAATTTTTAAACAATATTTATTTTATCTAACAAATTTAATTTATATATATATATATAACAGAGGTTACCTATTATAAATTTTTAATACCTTTTTCATATAATGTAAGATTTTAATTGAACACACACACATTTTTTTTGTGTGGATAAATTGAGTTTTTGTATAGCTCAGCTTAAGCACAATTTGGATTGGGAGAATTTAACAACATTTAAAAACCATCCACTCCTAATACTAAATTCATTCAGGTAGACTTTCGATGTAAAAATGAACAACATATATCCACATAGTAAAACATATAGTAAGTATATTTTCTTTTTAAATATATGTAATAAAAAAAATTTCACAAATATTGTAATAGGTGTAACAATTTTAAATCATTTGCAAAAAAATACATAAAGTTTTAATGAAAATAGTTTATTTATATTATATTCACATTTTATAATACACATTGAAAAATTAACTCTTTATATCAGTGATTCCCAAAGTGGTTTATATAGACCCCCAGGGGTCTATGTCAGCCAAAAATTAATTTGGGGGTCCATGAGGTGTAAGTGGGGGGTCTATGTGATACTGGCTCTCTTTAAACTAGATCGTGACTTTAACTTTAACAAAAAATTTATAATCATGTGTAAACTAAATTTTACCTACTTAACAAATTTATTTACTGAATTTAATGAGGTTAGTTTGCATTTACAAGGTGAGAGCATAAATTTTATTAAAAGAAGAACCATTTCAGCTTTTTTTTCGTGACTTAAGCTAAAGAAGTATAATACTGGAGCTCCCGATTTTTCTAAATTTGTCACAGACAATCTATCTGGACGTTTTAACCTACATTCAACATTTAAATGCTTTTTATTCAGATTTTGAAACCAGGTTTGAGAATGCTTTGACTATTTGGCAATACCACAGTAGGCAATGAATTCTTATGATCATATTGAAGAAAAAAATGTGAATTTACAATAGGAACTAATAAGCACTAACGGAGATCTTAAAGTTTAGAAACGGATGCCAGCCATTTTGGCTTTAGAAAGTCAAACCTGTTATTTGTCCCGATTTATGGAATATTGTGTGGAAGTTTTCTATTGTTTTTCCCAGAGTGAAGGAGTTTCAGCTTGGTTGCCAATCTCCAAAAAAAAAAAAAAAAAAAAGAAAGAAAGAAAGAAAGAAAATGGACACTAAAATTAAACCAAACAAGATTGATATCAAGTGTTGAAAATTTGATATTGTAGTGCTAAAGATTCATCCCTCCCATTAAAATAATTTGTTTGTTGTTTAGTTAGTTTAATCAACAGCTTTATTTATTAATTAATTTTAATTTAATGTGTGCTTATTAAATTTTAGACACTATATTTCATTACAGTTAGAAATTTAATTCTTTTAAAATAGGACTAGTCGTGCAAGCGGTTAAAAAGAATTTAAGTTGATAAATTTGCAAAAATTCAATATTAATTAAGCAGGGGTCTACCACAAACCGAAAAAGATGTCAAGGGGTCTACGAGACAAAAAAGTTTGGGAACCTCTGCTTTAGATTTTCTCTCATAAATGAATTCTGTTTCCCATATACTCTTAACTGCTAAAGATCATTTAAAAATTAAATAATCACAAAGCAAATTATGAAATAAATTATATGCTTGAAAAACTCTACAAATAATTTATACACAACTTTAGAGAAAAAAATTTGGAGCATGCATAGACTTCAATAAGATATGCAAATGCTTAGCATTGCAGCCAGCGTGCTGTAATAACACCATCTACAAGCTCTACATAAAGAGAACAGATAGCAGCTTTTAAGTACTTGAAATTCGGAAAGCTTCAAAAATCAGTCGAATACATTTCTCAGTTGGACATAGAAGGAAATAAGGCTTATAAATACTGTGAATTATACTTCGGAACAATCGTTACTCATATGAGACGAAATCAAGCCACATTGAGGCGAACAATGAATTGGTGGATGCGGAGATAACTAAAAGATTAAATATACTGAAGAAGCTATATAAGAATAAATGTATTTAATCAGCAAAAATTTGAACACGATGATTAATGAGCCAAAATTTAACATTTTTGGGAAGAGTTGTTCCTAGAATGATAAACAAGACTGGGGAAATTTCTTGATATATATATATATATATATATATATATATATATATATATATATAAGTTTATTTCAAGTTTTTTTTAATAACCTGCTAAAAACAGTACCTGGATTTTCGGAAAGAAACATTCCACATCCTTCATGCAATGGTACATTACTGCCAACAAATGAAAATGTTTTACGTTTCTCAGCAAGAGCTTTTAAAATACAATTGATTTCTTGTGATATCATTGAAACAATTTCTTCTCTTATGAAATTGAAATTTTCAAACAGACCCCAAGCTCCAATCTATATTTACACGTAAAAAAATTATAGTGACAAATTACAAAAATGATAAAATTATAGAAAAATTAGTCAATAAACAAAATAAATATTTTTAATAATATACTAAATTGCTATAAATGCAACTAAAAAGCTAAGCAAAAATTAAAAACATAAAGAGACAGTATAGGTCACAGTAAAGTACCCACAGAAAGGCATTAACAAAATCTAGGACTGAAGACTAAGATTGCAGGACGAAACATTGTTTTAAGGCACCAACTTTCTCCTATATTTGCTTACATCACTGGGGGAATATATTAGGTCTACCGGGAAGTTAGTTCTGTCCGTTTTTAGAGTAAAACAAAATAATAAATTTTTCATACCTTGAATAAACTTTATTGAATAATATAATTGCCATCCTTATTTATATGACTTCTTGCCAGCGTGATGGCAATTTGTATATCCCATTTTTAAAAAATGTCTTATACCTAGAGGCCAAAAAATTGAACCAGTGCTTGTCTAATATCTTCTTCGTTCTTGAAATTTTTACCCTGAAAAAATTTTGTAAGGTCAGAAACAAGTGATAATCGGAAGGTGCTAGGCCCAGGGAGTATGGTGGGTGCAATAGAATTTTCCAGCCTAGCTCTGAGACTTTCTGACGAGTCCTCAAAGCAGCATGTGGCCTGGCTATATTATGAAGCAGTATGATGTCCTTCCTATTGAACATCACCGGCCTCTTTTCTTGGAGTGCTGTTTTTAATTTATCCAATTGCTGACAGTACCTCTCCGAATTCAGCCTTTCGTTCGATTTCAACAGCTAAAAATGTATTGGTCCTCAAATGCCCCACCATATATACAACATTCTCTTGTTCAGGCTCAACTTCGGTTTAGAGGTGGAGGGGGTAGGTTTTCCGGGTTCACAGCCCTTTTCCTTATGATGTATTTATAAGTAATCCATTTTTCATTCCCAGTTATGATCCTGTCCAAGAAGGGTTCGATTTTGTTGCGTGAAAATAGAGATGTGCATATGATGATTCGATCATTCAAATTATTCTCACTTAACTTATGTGGCACCCATCTCGAATACTTCCCCACAAACCCTAGTTTCCGAATATGATCCGAAATGGTTTGCTAAACTGAATCAAGCCTATCCGCAATCACCAATGTTGTCAAGAAAGGATTTTGCTCTAACATGATTTTGACAGCATCGTCGTCGATCAAATATAGTCGCCCAGAGCGCGGCTTATCAGAAAGGTCGAAATCACCTACTTGAAATTTTTCGAACTATCTTCTGCATGTTCTATTAGAAACTGTACCTTCACCAAACACTTTCAATACATTTCTACACGCTTCTCTCTGTAGCATTTCTTCCTTGTTGGAATTCATACAAAATACAGTGGAGTAAATGAACTTTATCAAAAGCCATGGGTAAACGATCACATCTCTCTTAATACTAACATGAATCATCTATGTTTTAGTTCATTTGCTAGGTCAGTATGTATACATTCAGTGATAAAAAAGAGAGGGCTAAATATGCATCAAATGAATATGCGCATACTTGTTGAAACTGACTGTAACCGGAAGGTACGGGACTTTCTGGTAGATCTAATATATGAAAAATTTAGACAGAAATTTAAATATTCAGTTTTCCAAATTTCTTTTGAATTCGGTCAGATATTCGAAAAACCAGTTTAGGAGTCATGTTTTAATTTATTCTTGTAGATCAAGAGTGTCAAATACAAAGGTCAACATGGGCCAAATTAATCAAGTTTAAGATTATGTGGGCCGCGAGGCAAACAATAAAAATACATTACGTGACATTGAAAATACAACATCATGTTAGAGTAGCCAGAAAATAATGCAACTTTCAGAGTAGTTGCACGAGTAATGCAACTGATGTGAAATGAACTCTTAGGCACACCAGTATAGTCAATAACCGTGTCAGTACTTCAGTCAAGGAAATCATTATGAAAATTCTTTTATTGTCTCAGAGGACACATGTAAAAGCAGAGAATGCCAGACCTTCATCAACGGAAGCAGCCCCAGCAGACAGACGACTTTACGAACAGTTATTGGACAAAGAAAGGAAGGCAGGATCGTTTTTAACATCCCTGGCGCCCTATACACTTAAAACTGTGCCCCGTTCTTCAGTTTTTAACCTTGCCAGTTTCGGTTCAAGAGCGACTTTCTTTTTACACACACTCTCTTACTCTTTTTCCTTTCCTTATTTTTGCTCTTTGGACAGTGTCGGATTACTCATTAGGCGGAGTAGGCAATTGCCTATGGGCCCCGCGCTTTTTAGGGGCCCCCAAGAGCGTGATCTGTTTTCTGTTAGTGCTCCAAAAACAGGCTACAGGGCCCCGAGAATTCGAACGATTAGAGGCTTCCATGTCGTTTAATTCGACACTGTCTTTGGACAGTTTTTCTATTATCCACCGCCTTGTCCCGGACTGGCAACCGGTAGCACAAGGAAAGGACAGTGGCATGGTTTGGCCACTCTTGTTCATTGCTTACCTTACGGCATCTCAGACACCCTAACCTTACAAGTAGAAAAATTAATTTAATTAATTAGTAAATTAATGAAATTGTTAACAATTACAGTAAAGATTATACATTACTAGAGTGAATAATTTTTTAAAATTTATCATCGTTTTACTATCTTTTACTTTTAGACATTCGTATTCTTTGTTGAATCACTGTCATTGTACTTCTACAACAAAGGTTTCGCGAGCTTTGATCATTGCAAAATCACTGATGACATCATTGTAATCAATTTACGTTGTAAAATTAGTTTGAGTGCATCGACACTATTAAAATTAGAAGGTAAACAAACGTATGTATGTATGTATGTATGTGCGTCTATCTTCTCACGAACCGTACGAAGCAGAAAGTCGCGGAAAGTACCAAAAGATCGGGAACGATCAGAGGAAGCCGTTTTGCCCATTTATATTCCGATATTGTAATTAGTTTAAAAGGTATTAATTAAAAACCTTAAAACGTCTAATTGTTTTAACTTCTACCGGTTGTTTATTTGGTAAAGCTTCCTTTCCGTTTCAGCCGAGCGGTGATCCGACGTTTTCCACCATCTTAAAATTGCCATCCGATTTATACTTTTGAAATCAGACAAAAAATAATTACAGAATCGAAAAGATCATTTATTTCGCCACGATACGGTATAATTGTTTTTGCAAAATAACGATATTTTCTATTTTTTACGAATTTTTTAAAAAATGGTTGAAACTGATGCGTTTTTATGAAAATTATTTCTAAATCGTTACGTATGAATTTGTTTTCGTGTTATTAAAATGATATTCTACACTAAATAACTTCAAGCTTTTCTCTTTTAGAACCAGTCATTTAAAAAATAAAATTTCCAAAACCTTTTTTTTTTTAAAGAATTTTTTAAAAATTAGTCCAAATTTTTACTCAGCATTAAATAACTTCGTCATTTATGAAAATTATCGCACGAAACTTTTTTTCCTTGTGTAAAAAAATATCATCCGTAATCTGTACGAAGATTAAAAAAATTGCTTAAAAATTACGGATTTAAAAATTTTTTTGTGATTTTCGTAAAAAACCGTTTTTGCGAGAAATAATTTAAACAGTATTATTTGTACATTTTTTCATTTAAAAGTACTTTATTTTTGTAATTAATTTGTGAAATTTCAAAACATTAACCTGAAAGTTAAGCTCTCAAAAAAAAGAAAAAATGAAAAGTTTAAAAAAAATTCTCAATTGCGTTCACTTTGCGTTTGCTTTCTGTTTGGAAGCCGTGAAAGGTTGCGGTTGTTTTAAGTCTTTCGCTGACGTAGTAAAAAGGGGTGATTCCCTTATATCATTTGGCGCGGGAAACAACCGACAGTTTTTTTTATTCTTAAAGATTGCTTTATTGAAGAACAGTGGAATATAAGAAAAATATATCATAAAAAAAAGGAAATATTCTGAAATGTATTTTTATCGCATGTATTATTTTCTTTTTGAATTTTATACTTTGAATATGTAAATAAAGGCTTATGAACATTTTAAATCAATTTTATCATAAAATAATTAATAAGTTAGTTTTGTATGAAAAACTTTTTTTCTTCAGATACGTGTTTAAATAATTTAATTAACACAGTGTCGAATAAAAAATTAAAATTAAAATAATAAATGTTTTTATCAGATAGTATTATTTTCTTTTTGAATGTTTTTTTCAGTGAATGTGTACTCATAACCAGGTTTTCCCACATAGTGTTTTTTTAGCACTTACATACGTTTAATCAAACATCCAAACGTTTCAAGAGCTATCTGTAGAATTTTTTTTATTATTATTTATAGATAATGGATTTAAATTAATATATTCTTTAAAATCAAAGGAATATTTCCATTATTTCATTATTAAATTAATTATTTGTTAATAAAAAGTATATCGCCTATTATTTTGGATAAAAATACGTTCTAGAGAGAAACATTTTTAAGCTAACTGTAAGTAGCGATTGATTGATTAATGAAAACCTGAAAATTATTTTATTATTTTAGATTCCTAAAAGCTATCTATTATTAAAAAATGATGACTTTTTTTTTTTACACAAGCATCAAAATAGTTTTCTTTTTATTGTTTAAATTTATTATTTTTTTTACTAAAGCAATATTGTTTTTGATATGTCATGAATAGAAACTTGAAGATAAATCTTATATCTGAGGGGAGAGTCAGGGGGAAAATAGTTCTACACTCAAAAAAGCCACTGTAACACTGTGCTGTGGAAAGAGAAATGAAACCTGTTTGACATTAGTAAGATCTAGAAGATATTTTTTTTTTCGAAAAAGGAAATTGTAATGACGTTAATATAAAGGAATCACACACATACCAGGAACTTTGATAAAGAAAGGTGAATTTCCATGGCAATATGTTATGCATTCGAAACAAATTTTAATAAAACACTCAAAATACTTAAAACAATCATTTAATAATTTCTTCTTTTATAAAGATAATTGCATGAAACTTTCTTCCCGTGTGTCGAAATTTTAAAAAATCATCATAATTTTACTTCAAGATTTAAAATAGTAGTGAAATTTTGTAATTTGAAAAATTTCTACTTTTCTGTCTTTTTTCAACATACGACTATTTTTAAAAAGGCTACATTTTCGTTTCCGGGGACTAAAAAATTGTAATGAAAGAATTGAAAACTGAGTGAGTGATTTTTAAATTCGCACTGTTCGCCTATTCGAGGATTATTGGCGATGAACCTCGAAATTTTCAACCATGGTCAAGTGACGATGACGACACCTGAGCTTTCACCCATCACTCCTAATTAGTACACCACACCAACGCAAGAACAAATTTCGAAAAAGGGAGTTTTAATGACATAGTTAAAGAAATCACTCACATCGCGCGCATACACACATAAGTGCTATCGTCCTGAGGGAAACAGGAAATTCCCATGGAGATTAAGTTATTTACTCGGTAAAGGCCCGTGCAACGCCGGGCTAAGCGGAGAGGAAACAAACAAAGTTTTTTCGAAAAATAATATTGGGAGTGCTGAATTTGTGAAGAGAAGGGAAAATGTTAAGCAACAAAGCCATGACACGCACTCACGGGCCATGCACTCACATCGTACGTTTCACACCCACAAAAGTGCTGGCGTCAAAAAGAAAGGAGGAAATTAACATGGGGATTAAGTTATACCCTCGGTAATAGCCCGTGCAACCCCGGGCCATGAAAGCTAGTAGCAATATGAAAATGTTAAGCTTTTCATTTTCCGAAGTAGATGTTTCCCATAGTTCCACGCGCACGCGCATAAACACTACGCGCAACATGCCTCTCTAGACGGTGGTTCGTTTGCTGTAATTTTAATTTTTTCTCCTTTTTCACCCATCAAATTTTGCGCCCCCAAATCTCTTGTGCCCTAGGCACATGCCTAGCGTGCGTAAGCGGGAAGGTCAAATTTCAGCTAATACCCTTTAAAGTGCATCCATGGTCCATCAGTTGTGGTTAGAACAAGGAAAATTGGCCAGTTTGAGGGGTGCCGGTGCAGCCAGAGTGACGTCAGAACGCGAAGGTTGATTATGACGTATGGGACATGATTCAAAGCAATCTGCCCTACACCATCGAACTCAGAAGACAAAATGTGGTAAATGGTTGGCAGGGAATGGAAAACCATTCCTCAGGATACCATTCGTACTCTCACTGCTTCATGCATCACTGTCCGCAATGGCCTTACGACCAACTGAGTTGGAGTTGTTTTCAGTCTAAGCACAAATATCAATTAAAATATGCTCGTAATCTAACTTTTAATACGTTACACATTTCACTTCTTTTTGCAACTATATTTAATATTTCATACATTTTTCCTAGTATTATTTTCTAGATTTTCCTTTTTTTACTAAAAATCAGGAAAAAAAATCTATCGTTTGGTGTACAAAGCTGCGAAGTGTCGAGAAGAAAACTTTTTTTTATTATGAAATGTTTGAAACATTCATTTAATATTAAAAAATCCGTCATTTTAGAAGTTAATTAAATTAACACTACAATTAAGCTCTTTTCGCGTCAAAATGACATTGACAGCAATTTTGTGCTACAGTGATGTGAATTGCAATAGTAAAAGGAGCCCCCTCCCCCTCTTGATAACTATGAATTATCAACTTTTCAATATTTGATTAATATTTCTGAAGCTTAAGACTTATTGGAATAAAAGAAACCCAAAAATTAATATTCAAGATAAAATTTTTAAATATAGTGTCAAACTTAAAGTGTATGATATCAAACTGATTTTAGAATTAAATAGACAAAAATAAAATATATATATTCATATCAAAACTTATAATTTTGTTAATATTTATTTTAAATATTATTTTTAATACAAATAAAAATTTCATTGATCTTAGGAAGCATTATGTACAAATACTAAAAATGAATACAACTGTGAAATTTATTAAATTAGTGCCAGTAAATGTAAGTAATCGAGATATATGTTTGCATTCTTAAGATTGATTTAAATTTTTTCTGTTTCGTTATCATGTTAAGCGTCAATGGGATTTTGAGAAATTTTGCTCAATGATCAGAATATAAACTATGCTTTGTTTCAATAACAGCTTTAAAATAATTTTTTAAACCTTTATCTAAATCAATGCAACACAAACAAATTAATTAACAGTGGGACAATTTAAAACCATCAAAAGGATTTGAACAATGAAATAGAATAGAAATAATAATAAATTCACAATGTAAAATCATTTATAATTTCATGAATTACTTAAGCAAACAACACATCTGAAACAAGGGACACTTTTTTCTTTTCAGAAATAATTTTCTAAATTTCAAGTTGTTTTAAGATATATAAATTCCTATAGTAAAAAACAAAAACTACTCTTGAAGTTTATCGACATGAATTTTTGTAAATCCTTTTTATTACCTGAGCCAAGCCAGTGAGCATTCTTGCAGATGAACGTTGATCCAAACTCTCAGAACAATTAATAACTAAAATGTATTTTCCAAGGTTTACAGAAAGATCTTTTAATGTTTCTGTTTTTCCAGAGCTTCTAAAGCCATTCAGTGTTGCTCCTTGGTTTAAATACAAGGCAGTTGTAAAAGATAAAAAACACCTGCAGAAAGAATATATATATAAATTCCTGATCACAGTCTTCTAACACAAAACAAAGGTATTCATACTGACTGCTTCTATATTATTACTTCATACATATGGAAAAATATTTTGGAAGGTTATTGAATTTGTGTTTGCTTATTGAGTATCTCTTTTTGCAACTTAGACCATTTAAACTTTATCATTATTTTTTGCTTAAGTACGATCACAATACGATTCAATTGACAAAAATCGGTCAAAAAATCAAATTTAATTTTTTTAACCTAAATTATTCTTTATATACTTTTCTATAACCTTACAAAATTTGAAAACTCCAAACTTAAAAAACGCAAAATTATGATAGTTTTTACGTTCGTTTTTACCGGCTTCCCTAAGGCAAATCAAAATTTTAAACTTACTTATCTCCAGAAAGATAAAATAACCAGTTTGTCGCCAAGAAGGCTTTTTTCTATTGTGCCCTAATGCTTTGAAATTTTTTTTTTACCTATTGCTAATGTACCTATTGTAATAGTACATGTAAAAAAAGTTGATATGCATTTTTGAATCAAAGCAATACTTATTTTTTTTTTAAATAATTGAACTCAATTTATACATTTTTTAAGGAATTTTCAATAAGCATTCATAAAAAGAAGTATTGTACCAATACCAATCATGTTATAGCAAAACCCATACCAACTTTTGTTATGCATAGTTTGAAGTACTTGTAAATCAAATTTCAAGCATGTACGTAATTTTTTGTAGGAGGAGTAGCATTTTAAAACCACTTCACAAATTTTAAGTTTTTTTGCTTAAAAAATTAAATGGCTAGCTTTTTTAATTTTAAGCACAAAATCTGTTTTACATAGTATACACATATAGGAGATAACAACAAAAAATTTTAAAAATCCTTAAATTAAAAATTTTTGCGTAAATCGTACCGTGTTTCCTCAATTGATTAGTTGATTAATATATGATTTTCCAGCAATAGTAATCTTGGTTTATTTTCCACAATTTTTCTTATAATATTATGTATAAATTTTCTGCAGAAGGGAAAGGTTGGGATCCCACAAAGCAAGTTTAGCCCTACTTCACCACCCTAAGTCAGTGACAGCTTTAGAAAACATAACAGCTTTTCCTTTTGTTCAATTGACTTTTTACATATATATCCATCGGTATCTTGTTCTTGGTTTTCGGTTTCAGAATTTTTCCTTTCTCAGTTTTGTAAGATATTTAATATGACCATTATTTCTTATACTAATGACATAAAAAATACCAGGTGATTAACTGAGAAGGTATTTTAAAAATGAAATGTATGAATCTAAATATGGATACCATGGGATATCTAAATGTAAGGATAAATCTAACTATGGATACCCTCTCCTCAAATAAAACATAATATGAAGTAATAAATTACAGTGGTCAGATGAGACAAGGAGTTTTATTTCAAAAAAGAAATGTGAGCCATGATATTTAAAGTGCCTAACATATTCAAACTATTTTTTATTCTTTACATTTATTATATGAATAACAAACAGATATTTACATTATGATAATAATGTTGCACTTAAGGTATCCGACTACTTGCGACAACTTTAATAAAAAAGGAGATATGGGGATCTTTTTGTGGTTTTTAGATTGATTTAGAACATTTTAAGAAAAATATGCTAAAAATAAATAGAAAAAAAGAGATTACTATTATTAAAATGGGAAAAACTGGTAAAAATTTACAAAAAATTGCATAAACAGGGCCCATTCTGTACAAAAAGTTTATCAACAAATTTTCAATTTTGATGCGTTGCTATTCATTTTTGAAATGGCCTTCAGGATAAGAGATATTTTATTTTTTACAAAAATAAAGAGCACTTTATCTTAGTTATTGTGTGAAATTGCTTTAAAAAACAGTGATTATATCCACATAAGGGACTGTAAATTTTGTAATAAAACAGTGATTGATAAGTCTGAAGGTTAAAACACTTCTATTATTATACAGAACATACACAAAAAAATTCAGTTAATTATTTTCAAAACTTTTTGAGCAATCACTGTCCCTGTTTGAGCATTTTCAAAAATAAAAAAAAATAAAAGAAACACGCACATTTCGAGTAAAACGCATTTTAAAGTATGACATCTTGCATAAAGTAATGGCAGCTGCCTTTACTAAAACACTCGTAGTTTTTGTTCCAGTGAATTGAAAATAATAAACTTGGTATTTGGAAATAGTGACAAATTTTTTTATATGATTCTATTTTATAGGCTATCTTATTAGCTCTATAACCTAACTAGCTTTTACCCGCGGCTCCGCTCGCGTTGATGTCTTTAAATAACTGTCAAAGTCGTAATCATTATCATTAGAAAGTAAAAAATAATATGGTAATTTTTTTATTGCTTGTGACTGGAACCAATAAAATTTAAATTTCTAAAATTGAGCTTAGTTTAAAAAGACTGAAAACGTAATTTATTGTAATAATTAACAAAAATTCAATAAATTAAACTATTAATATTTTTAAAAATCGAAAGTATCTACTTTTAATATATAATTCCTCTTTAAAAGAGCTCAAAACAGAATATTATTCTAAGATGCTACTGTATACCATATTATATGTTTTCCCGTCAGTTGTAAATATGTGAAGATTTGGGTATTGGACACACCGATCAGGCTACATATAGTTGGCCATGGGAAAAACATTGCTTTTCCAAATGCACCCCTGCTATCTGAAATGTTAGCTTTGTTAACAGCAACGGTAATTGAATTCGTTTTAATTGAAACGGTAGGTCAGTGGGGATACTTGGAATTCGAGGTATGATAACACTATCCCTTTTCATGACATATGTTAAAATATTGGCACCAAGTATATTCTGCATCAGTTTTGTGATCCAAAGCCTTGTTCCTTTACATAGTCGAGCAGCATGGAGATTTTGCATAAGTATAACTGGTACATTTAGTTTTAATTGAAGTTTATGTGAGGATACACCCGAAAGTTCAAGTGAATTTAAGAACTCCGTCGGATATGAAGTACTTTGTTCTTTTATCCATGATTGTACTCATTGATAAATATTTCTTCATTTCACCCCTCCCCCGCACGTCGTTTAAATTTTCAATGTTGATTTTATGTACAATGTCATTGTTAGGCGCCAAAATTGATCTTGAAAGCAATCAATGATCCCAATTTGAATTTTGTTGCAAGCCAGGGTAAATTTGAGCAATACGATTTACATCATTTTATCTACATTACAAAATTCTCTGGAAGTAAAATATAACCTCCAGCATTTGCGTCCAAACATCCATAACCAATTTTCAATTGAGTCTCTGCATAATGTTCCGAATCTACGTCACTATGAAGATGGATCTCATATTCGTTTTCAGACTGAATTTTTCAACTTTTGCCCATAAGCTTGATGATTTAATAGAGACTGATTTCATCTGCCTCTGGATTACAGGGAGAGTTTTTCAAAATTCACCAGCCAATATATAATAAAGCTACCATTCTTCCTATTATATCTGTACTATCTCGTAAATCCTGAAGAGTCCGATTTAACGCTTCTATAGCTTTCTTGTGAGACATCGTACTTTCATCAAACACTAAAAGCTTACATTGTGGAAGCATCCTGCCTTGAGAGCTATTTTTTCTGAAATTTCAGATGAGTGAAAAATCAAATGCAAGATTAAGCGATAATTTTAAAACGGAATGTGCAGTACGACCGTTGGTCAGTAAAGTCGCAACTATACCAGAAGAAGCCATAGCAACTGCTATCTTCTGGGATTTTCTGATGGTCATTAATAATAACTTTAGCAAAAACGTTTTTCCGG
The DNA here is from genome assembly GCA_019973975.1 of Trichonephila clavata. Lineage (NCBI taxonomy): Eukaryota > Metazoa > Arthropoda > Arachnida > Araneae > Nephilidae > Trichonephila > Trichonephila clavata. Next base: position 38,390 of record BMAO01015583.1, read on the forward strand.
TTCCACCAGGGGCGTCGAAAAAAAAGAGTGCACCACTGCCGGATTCTATTTTGCGTAACACTTGTTGGAAAACGTGACTTTGTTCTGGAGTTAATTGAGGGATAAATTCTGTTACTTGATGTTGCAATACTATAAAATCGTAGTTTAATTCTCAAGCAATTTCATTATCGAAGCTATTTCCGTCAACACGTCTAGGCCTAATCATTCCAAAATCACGTAGCTTCTTCCCAACCATTCTGAAAACCTTTATTGCGTTTCGTTGTAGATGTGTTCATTGAAAGGCACATTTGCTTGTACTTTGCTGAAATCGTCACAAAATATCTTCCGCCATGTAGTCTTTGTACTTATTCCAAAAGGTTTGATGATTAGAAAGACCGAAGATGAAATAAATATTGCGTAAAGCTCCCTAATTTTATTCGGCGAGTGACATTGTATGGCTTCCTCCATAGTAATATCTAGTATATATCTTCATAGTAATACCTCAATATAAAATATCTAAATTCAGTATAAGTGAAAAAATTTGTGCAAAATATGGCCTTAAATTGGAATTAGGTTTTAAAAAATTCAAAGTATTAAATATTCGATAAATCAAAACTTTTTATGAAACTGTCAATTAATATTACCATAGAATTTTTAATATCACGAGCGCGCAATTCGCTAAAACTTTACTTCGTTTCCCTCTTTAAAAAGTGGGAGAAAATTTGCATTAAAATATCTGGGATTGTCGAAATAGAGAACTTCTTAGCCAACTTGGCGATATTTCTCAAAGTTTGAGTTTGACATTTAACAAAGCGTTAGACGTTTAATAAAAAACTATTTAAAAAATTGCTTTTTGTAAAGATGCTAAATTACACTATGTTTCAGTTATTTGTCACAAATGTGTGAGAAAGTTTTTATTAAAATTTCCATTATTGACCAAATGCACCCTTTTGTGCCAACTTGGAGTAAGCAACGTCCCACGGTTTTACCCGCATAGTTTCCGTTCCCCTAGGAATATGGAAATAAAATATACCTTATATTACTCACTGATAATGTAGCTTTCCATTGGTGAAAGAATTTTTAAAATCGCACCAGCCGTTTCCGAGATTAGCCGAAACAAACAGACAGACAAAAATTTTAAAAATTGATTTTTTGATATAAGTACCGTATATACACTATCTGGCCAAAAGTATCCGGACACCCCTTAAAAAAGTGGTTCTGGCGAGTGACGCAATTTGATACGTAATTGAAAGCAATAAAAGTGTTGGTAGTGGCTTGTCAGATTGTATTTATGCGTTTGTGAGGCAATGAGTAAGTCAAAGGAGCTTAGTGAGTTTGATCGTGGCAGTATAGTGGGATGCCATCTTTGTGGGAAATCAGTTCGTGAGATTGCGGACATTCTACAGAAGCCTAAATCCACTGTGAGTGATGTAATTGTGAAGTGGAAACGTCGAGGCAGTGAAATGGCAGAAAAACGAACCGGTAGGCAGAAAATACTTGGTGAACGCAGCCGCAGAACTCTGAAAAGGGTAGCGAAACAAAACCGAACGTCCTCGTTGGTGGAAATTTCTCAGGAGTTCCATAGTTCATCAGGAATAAGTGTTAGCAGCAGGACTGTCCGTCGAGAGTTAAAAAACTTGGGATTCCATGGTCGTGCAGCCGCTCACAAGCCAAACATCACTCCACAGAATGCGAAGCATCGATTGCAATGGTGTAGAGCTCGCCGTCATTGGTCTGTGGACATGTGGAAAACTGTTCTTTGGAGTGATAAATCTCGCTTTACAGTCTGGCAGTCATATGGACGCGTCTGGGTTTGGCGGATGCCCGGCGAACGTTTATTTAGTGACTGCATTGTGCTGACTGTTAAGTTTGGTGGTGGAAGCATAATTGTGTGTGGGTGTTTCTCGTGGTACGGCCTGGGTCCGTTAGTTCCTGTGATTGGAAACATGAACTCTGAGATGTATGTGGACATTCTGGACAATGCTGCACTCCCAACTCAATGGCAATATTTCGGGAAGGCCCATTTCTCTTCCAGCAGGATAACTGCTCCATTCACACATCGAGGCTTGCACAGACGTGGTTTGACGAAATGGGTGTTCAAAAACTGGACTGGCCTTCTCAGAGTCCCGATCTAAATCCCATAGAACACCTTTGGGACGAATTAGAGCGCAGATTACGTAGCCAGCCAAATCGACCATCCTCACTTCAGCTATGATGGACGCCTGGAAGGCAATTCCTATGGTCACCTACCAAAAATTGTGGAAAGTCTTCCCAAACGTGTGCAGGCTGTTATCCATGCAAAAGGGGGACCAACATCATATTAATATGCGCCTCAGGACGCTCTAAGTCCATACCACTGGGTGTCCGGATACTTTTGGCCAGATAGTGTACCTTTAAATGCATTTAGTAAAAAGCAGCTCATTTGAAATTACAAACAGACACTTCAATTTTATTTATTTGTATAGATATGATGGCCTATAAAATAAAATCACAAAAAAATATTTGTCAATTTTTGGCAAAATTCCCAATTTTAGGGTAGTCGGATACCTTAATACATACTCTAAATATATTTAATGAAATTTATTTCATAATTTTATAATAATTTAAAAACCTAAAATAAAGAACAGTTTTTATTGACGCAAGTTGGATGACTTCTGATGTGAACAATGCGATAAAATTAAAACGACAAGGGTTCATCAAATAAAAACCAAGGGGAAAAAATCCTCCAGGATCTAAATTTGTGTTTCAAGAAACTTTTTAAATACACTGCTGCTTGTAAAAAATGCAACACCATGAAGAAATCATCAGAATTAAATGAACTTTGCAGCAAATATCATTTATAGTATGTAAAATAGTAAAGTTTTAGAGCCACCGCGCATGCGTGGCGTGTGCAGCACCCTCTGAACTGATAATAGAGGGCTGTAGCGGGACGTTGAAAATAGTTAATGATTATTTGTTAGAGGCGAACGTTTAGTGAGACCTAAGTATGCCACCACGACGAAATAAGAAGAAATTCCAACAACTCACGGACGGGGGAAGAATATCGGCCTTCGAGAAGGAGGATTTTCCTATCGCACAATAGGTGCTCGTGTGCAGCGGAACAGTTCCACAGGGATGCGAGTTTGGAAGCAGTGGACCGACGAACACCGATCAACTCGAAAACTGGCAGTGGGCGACGGAAGGTGACGTCAACGCGCGACAATCGACACGTGCTCCGCATGGCGGTGAATGACCGTACAGCTTCCTCCAGGCAGTTGGCAGCCCATTGGTTTATTGCTACAGGGGTACTAATGTCGGCTTCGTCAATTCGTAGACGCCTGCTGCACCATGGATTGCGTGCAAGGGTGCCTTTATACAGGATCCCTCTCACGGCAAACCATCGACAGCTGCGTCTGCAATGGGCTCATGAGCACAGAGCCTGGCAAGCTGATTAACACCAAGTTGTCTTTTCAGGTGAATCACACTTCAATTTGTAGGACCATGATGACCGCATTCGTGTTAGACGCTATGCCGGTGAACGCTGCCTTCCAGAGTGCGTTATTGAACGGCATAGTGGCCTAACACCCGGAGTTATGGTTTGGGGTGCGATTTCGTATCATAGACGATCCAATTTGCTACGAATTGAGAGTTATCTCAATAGCAACAGGTACATCTACGAAGTGCTACAGCCCGAAGTCGTTCCCTTCCTTCAAGGCATCCCTTGAGCTATCTTTCAACAGGATAATGCACGCCCACATGTTGCAAAGACTGTTCGAGATTTCTGTTCAACCCAACACATGCAACTTCTTCCTTGGCCTGCTTTTTTGCCAGATATGTTGCCTATTGATCACTTGTAGGATTTGGTTGGTAGGCGTCTTGCTCGTGATCCGCGTCCTGCAGCTTCAAAAGACGAACTTTTGCTGCGCATACAAGCAATATGGAATTGTCTTCCACAAGCAGACATTCAAAATCTGCGACGTCGTATAGCAGCACTTATTGCAGCGCATGATAGCTACACCAAATACTGATTTCGGACAGTTAATATTTTTTTTTTTTTTTTGCTTTGAAAATTTCGTCATTTATTTGTACTAATACAAGTTGTTTGTGCATTAAATTTCATTTAATTCTGATGATTCCTTCATATGGTGTTGTATTTTTTTACAAACAGCAGTATATATTCCTTCTAAAAATCAAGAAAGGTGTTTTGTATTTTTGCTTTTTCGTTTCTAAATAAGATACTGCAACTAAATATACTAAATAGCCAAGAAATTCATGCAAAATTCGAATAGTTCTCTACGTGTATTAAAAGACTTGTGGCTTCTGGCGGAAAGGTTAACATGGAATATATATATATATATATATATGTTGCTCTTATCCTAAAATTTAAAGTCATATAAATATATTTAAAATTAGCTTATACCAACATCAAAACTATTCAGGTGCAATGTTTTTTTCTCTCTGTGGAAATTAAATTAATAAATAGTTCAAGTTTGAAAGATATAAAAAAATATAGTTTCACAAATGTTTGAGTGCTTTTTAAGTTGAGTTTGTGAAAAAATTAGAACATATAAGGGAGACTAAAAGCCGAAGTATCAAGCGTTTGACGTCTTGCTTTTCTTTCATGGGATCAGCTGGCGATTTTGACACATTCAGATTGCTACGAAAACGGACACACAAAACCTTTTATGAGACTTATTCAGACAAATTATTTTGTCTTTCAGTCAATCGCCAGCATATAAAATCAATTTCTCGATAAGCGTTTTACTTTTGCCTTCACGAGGTTTTTGAAAGCTCCGAGTTAACGTCAGAGGACTGTGATAAAAACAGCTAAGAGTAATAAAAATCATTACCAGAATAGGATTTTGAGTGCACAATATTTGGTATTCCAACTGTGTGATTTTATTAAATTAAGCTTCCCAGTCATAAAAATGTTTTAATGTGTGGTTTTCAAGAACGATATGAAATGTCATTTATGTGAGTTTTTGTAAAGTAGCTGTGTGTGTGTGTGTAAAACGTTGGCTAGAAAGATAAAATATTTCTACAGGATTTTTTGATATAGCTTTTCTTGCATGACTTCACATTTCATTATGACAGATTTTCCGAAAAGAATTCGATGATATTAGAAGAAATGAAATTAGAATTAATGCTGTTAAAAAATGTTAAACATCGGACTAAACCACACATTCGGAGACTACAGCAGTGGGCTATATGTTGTGACTAGGGTTTGCAGCCCCGGGATCCCGGTGGGTTTTCAAATCCCGGGATTTAATTCTTGTCTGAATTATATTTTCAAAGTATTGTGAGTCTGGTATTACATTTAATGTATCTTATTTGCTTTTTTTGTACTGTATACGTTTAATGTCAGTTTTCTTATGGGTTGAACCTTGAAGGGTTCGAGGCGGGTGTGTATGTTAAACCGTTAGATTTGATATGTTTTCTCTTATTTCCTTCGGTAACTTTCTCTCCATCGCGAGTGGGGTCAGAAAATGGACATTTCTCCCATCCTCAGAATGTCCGGCGTCAGCTAATTTGGACAGAGGCAATTAGAATTTTCGAAAGATATCTGGTAGGGTTTTCAGCCCCGGGGTCCTGATTTTTTTACAATCCTGAAATCCCGGGATTAAAATAACTAATTCCGGGATTTAATTTTTGTCTGAATTATATTTCAAAAAAATTTTCTCATACAAAATTTTTAAGAGTTTAATTTTTTTAAAATTTATATTTTGTTTATGAAAAATGTACGTAGAATTTTTTTTGTGCAACTATAAGTGCTATAGGTAAAAAAAAAAAAATGCACAGCTCTCATTTCTCCGTATGGGAGAATGTCGCACAGATCTAAGTGGCTCACTGCAATGTTTACACAATATAAACAACATCTCAAGAATAGATTTTGTCACAGTTCTTTCATTAATAAAATGCCTTTAATTAATAGAGGACCTGCTTGGAAGACTTGAGACACTTCAAATACCATTGCATTACTAACAGCTCATGCAACTGGATCTTAAATTTCAAATGAGGTAATACTTGAAATTTATCCACATTCTGATTCAATAACTGGATCAATTTATATACAAAAACCATTAAGTGTAGCAGAAGAACTAAATAAAGTTATCAAAGAGGTATATGCACCAATGCAGTCTATTACATTTGAGACACTGTCATGAAAAATTCAAAAAGAAATGTCTCTTTTTTTGAAAATGGAGGGAGACGTGGTGACTACTTGAAAAGAACATACACCTATTTAATGACAATAATACCTACTAGTAAAGAATCCGAACGTGTATTTTCTTCGACAAGACAATGTGTAAGAAAAATAAGAAGCCGTTTCAACGATGAAACGCTGGAGGAGCTGTGTTTTTATAAGCTTATTTACAGAAACACAAGAAATGAAGAAATGCTTTTTTTAAAATTTCATTATGTACTATTTTTATATGTTTTTTCATAATTAATTAATTTTTTTATTTGTTTCATTAAAATAATAATAAACCAATTTTTAATTATATTTTCAATTTTACTAAGCAATTTCAACTATGCTAATATGTAAGTGTTTTTAATAAATAGTTCAATCCTAATACCGGGACCAATCCTGGGATCACGGGATTTGGATAATGTAATCCCGAAATCCCGGGATTGAAAATATGACATGGGATTGCAAATCTTAATTGTGACGGATCTATACGAGTCCTTCAACTTATCCTCTTGAGAAATCTTTGGGCTATCAATCACAACCAACCCTTTTGGAAGAAGAAACCTTGATATACAGATTAGGTCAGTAAAACATAGTTTACGTTTTCTAGCTAGTAAGATGAATAGACGGTGTTACATGGAGACTGAAATATTGAGAAGCTGACGACAAGGAAAGATAGCTACCGATCAGGTATTGGTATTATTGATAGCGCGTTTCGGGCATTAAACAGTTGAAAATACTTAAGAGACGATTGGTCACCCTAGCTAAATTGTAACTCAAATATTAGAGTACTGGATTGATTCCATAAAAGGAGGATCAATTTAATAGAAGTCTTCTCATAATTTGCGTCTCTCGTAGTTAAATCCCTCATTGCTCTCAATTGGAATATCTCATCCTATTTGATTAATTGAACTGTGTCTGTTGATAGTGTGCTGAATAAATAGTTGAAAAGTATTATGGAGAGTCTTCCTTCACTTCCTCCCACACCTCTAGCCAAGACCGAGAATAGGTCTCGTATGTTACAATGTCTTTAACACATCAAGGAGAGCATTCCCTTATAGTCATCCGATTTCTTCCTTAGATAGTATTATCACAGGAACTAAATCATTCACTATATCATAAAAACTATTAGGCTACGAAACTTCCATCGGTTCACTTCAAACATTTTGTACTCTTGTAACTTTTTTTTCACCACATCAAAACTAAACTTTGAAGCTACAGACTGAACTAATATGATTTGGTGGGATCATCAAAATATTTCTTTTCCTCCATTATTAAGAAGTATTACTGATGAGGAGATAAAAAAATCTATACAGACTGGGGGTACATTGCTGCAACCAGATTTTCAAAGCTTCTTCTGTCATACTCAAGCGGTGGAACACTGAGTCAAACTTGAGGTCGAAGTATTTCAAAAAGTGCATGAAATTGACACAAGAGACTTTTATAAAGAAAAATAATGCACCAAAATCTAATTTTAGAGTACATTCTTTTGAATAAAAAAATACGGGATAATTTTATAAACTATGTTTGATTCATCTATAACATTAAAAGTATTCAGAATTAAAAATTGTTTTACCATTATTAGGTTTTATTTATTAAAGATGGAAAAATATAAAGTCGATTACAATTCAGAAATATTGTTGATTTTACAATAAAAAAAGGAACAATAAACTGGTGTTTGGTTTTTTCACTAATAACAAATATTTTGAATTTACAGGTTTTAATATTTTGCTTTTCTTCAAATCCTGCAACTTCAAACTTAGAACAATGGTGTTACGACATCGGTAAGTCAAATAATTATAATGAAAGGACAAAAATTAGCTAAGATAGTTCATTTTCGAAAATTTTAAGTGTGTTGCGCAAGCGAAAGATATATTTTTTTCCATTTTAAATTTTTTCTCGTTTTTCACTTAGCTAAGCGAAAGGCACCTTTTCTGGGATACATAGATCGAAGAATAAAAAAAGTATTTCAACCCAATTTACTACACATTTGGTGTTCTTTTTTATCCTTTCATGCCCATTTTCATATAAAATATTACATTTATTACATTATAATGATAGTAAAGTTAAGTATAATTCCAAATTTCCTTCAGATGAAGATGTATTGAAATTGAAAGTCACTTTATCACTTTATTGATTGATTATTAACGACCCACTTTCAAACTATAAGATGATTACTGGCGATGGACCTTGTAATTTTGGAACTCGGTTTATCATTGTACAGAAAAGTGTTCATTGTTGTAATAAATAAAAATGAAATGTGGGATGTTTTCTACGTCTATTTCAAAACGAGCTTAATCATGTTTAGAGGTCAATGAAAAATATGCTATTGGCTTCCTAAAAGTTCAATTCTCATCAAGACATAATTATATTAAGATTTTGTTAGCAGTAGCGAATCTCAATTTTATTAAAAGTAATAAATCTTTCCGTATTGATGGATTATGATATAAATAAATGAAAATAAACAGATAAGAAATAATATTAGAATTGATTCATTATAAAAAAATTTTAATGTCTTATTAAAGTTTATACATAAAAATAAATAATAATGAATATTTTTTTTAGAAAAAAATTCTTCGGATATATTTTATTGCCTTCTATCCAATTCTGACTTTTTCCCTAAGATAAATATTCAGTAAGAATATATTTCGATATTAAAAGTTTTTTATTTTTTTCTCTAGGAAATACATAAATCACAAAACGAAATTTGAACATATTTAAATATAATTTTTTTAAATGCAAGAAAGATTTTAAAATAGGCTGCTTAAGTATTTAGTAACTTAAAAATATTGATTAAATGCAATTAAATTTATAGTAACATAATATTTATAAGTATTTTATTATTGTCTTAAATTAAATCATTCTTAAGCAAAATAATTTAATAAAAGCATTACCTGTCAGTTAATGGTGTAATAACAAGTCTATTTCTGTTGCCTAAATATTCAAAACCATATTTAAAGACAGCTTTTGATTGTTTAATGAGACAAGTTTGCCTCTCTTCTTCTATATAATAACGTAGGTGCACTAGCCATTCAAAAGAGCCAGGATCATTGCAAACATAACCAATCAAAGAGTCAATAATATCACAGGAATGTACTAAAGTAACAACAACCATCATAGCTTTCCTTTGCGATAAAGGATCTGATTCATTTTGATGTCTTAAAACAGATTGATTCAAAATATCTCTCTGAAAAAATACATAAACAAACAAAAAAGAACTGAACGATTAAAATGATAAATGCATAAAGTAAATCAAACATATTTAAAATGCAATTATAAAAATGCAAGTATTATTTTTTAAAAAAACATGAATAAATTATACTTTTGTTAAAAAATTAAACAATTTTTTTTTTTTTTTTGCTAACAATTAAAGGCTTAAATGGTTAAGAAGGTAATAATAAAACATCTTTTGTAAAATTTGTTAAACATTGTTATGTAAGAAAAAATAACTAAATTTAATTACTTACCCATCTTTTTCGTAGATTTTTTAATACTGTAGTGACAGCTGTTTCTTGAACAACTTTAATGCTATTAGTTGTTTCAGCAGTCCACAAAATTAAAATAGAAAGAATACAAATCTGAGAAGGCCAATTAGTTAACCATTTAACATTTGAAATATTAAGTTCCTCTCTTGAAATTATATTAGTTAATGCTTGAAGACATTTTGGTAATGCACTAGACAATGTTATTTGCATCATTTCTTCAATGTCTAATAACCAAGATTCAACTGGTCCATATAAAACTACCGAACTTTTAAATTCAACAAATTCATCAAATTCAGAGTACATTCCAGTAGCCGTAGTTGTAACAATTCTTTCACGCTGAAAATAAACAAAAAGTCATGAATATTATTTTTTGTTACATTTATACAAATGATTTTATACAAAAAAAGAAAATGGGAAAAATAATCTTAAAAAGTCAACAGAGATCTTGTAGTTCTTAGTGACTGAAAACCTATCACTATATGTTTCTCAGCAATTTCAGAAGATCTATAGCTTCAAATTAAAGAGGGAGGGACAGTTTAAAATTTTTTTTATCTAGAAGTGATCAAAGATAATCTTCAATAATTTACTGTGCCATTTTAAAACCAGATATTTAAATTAACACCCTTCATTTATCATCATTTTGTAAAGATTTAAAATGCTGCAATTCATAAAAAAATCTTGTTTAGTTATCCTTACTCGTAAGTTAAATATCAAAAGAATTGTAGTTTTCAGCTCCTTACTTCTGATTTTTTTAAAACTTAAACTTTTTTTTTAACTTTTGAGAAAAATAACTTTTTATAAAATTTCGATAATATATATTTTAAGACAATACAAACCAATTTTTCTTCCACTTTTCCCACAATTTTAATTTTATTTATGCTATCAAAACATTTCCTTAAAAACGGCTGAATATCTCCAGGGCTGTTTTGACCAATGATACAGAGTAAGTCGTCATTTGATATAAAATAAAAACGAGGAAATGCTCGACGTTTTGAATCTAAATAGAATTCTAAAGATTGCTGAACTTTCTCCACTTTCCTATTCATACCAATTATTTGCTCTAAGAATCCTAAAAGAAATACAATTATATGAGACTTATAATTGTCAAAGATGTATTTAAACATTTCGTTTCATTTTAATACAACTAATAAATTCAAATGTTTAAAAAAATTCAGAAAAGCATTTTATTCAAAAATGAAATAAAAGATATTCAAAATTATATAATTTAAAACAATTTAATCAATCGGGCATTCTTCTTTTACAGAAAATACTTCAAGATTATTAATGTGGATATTGTATAGTGGAATAATTCATTTATTTATGCCTATTGTATCATGAAATATGTTATTTTTTTAAAAAACTTAATTTGTTTATCTTTTCAAAAATCAGAATGAAACAGAAGATTAAAATCAATCCGAAAATACAAAATTTAAGTTTAGAGACATTTCAGAAATATATTGTTATAAGAAACTGACATTTCAAGTATTTGAATACTATGTGATTTGATATTCTATCATATACATTAAGTAAAAACAATTAGTTTAATTGAATTGAATTGTGAAATTTAAGAGTTATTGTTACATTTATAAAGATACTTTGCTATTTCTCTCATTATCTTTTTCTGAATCAAGAAAATGTACTTAACTTATTATCTCTAACTAGTAAATTTAATTGTATGAATCATATATTTTTAAATGACTGCTTGCAAATACTAGAAGAGCATTGTTTAAAAAAAATTGAAAATTTTGAATGTCATTCTATTGACTTATTAACAATCCAAGATAAGAAAACATATTTCATACAGTTATAAGAAGGAAAGAGAATTTAAATGCAGCAAATATAGAACAAACTACATATAAATACAAACAAAATTGCAAGTTATTCCATAGAATCTAACCTTGCTTGTGACAAATACTCCAAACCAATTTTTCCTTATTCATCATAAGTGAAATTTCTTTCCACAGTATTGTTACCTCCTGAACTTCATGTGCTTCTTTAGGAAGTTGTGCTTGAACTGAGTGTTCAGCAAATATATTCTGAGAGTGAAAATAAATATCAGGTTTAAAAACATGCACTGGTTCCTTAATGTAGAATCATTTTCTTCAATAAAAATTTTTAACAGTTTATAGAATAGTTACAAGAAATTTATTTCATTTTTATTGGCAGTTGTCAAATTAAAATACTGTGAATAATAAAATAATACAATAAAGTTAAACGATTTTCTGTAAGATAAAAAAATATATACATAAAATTTTACCAATATGACAAGAGATTACAATACTCATTGTAAAACTCATATCAGCTTTTATAAAATAAAAGATAGAACGTATATGAGGACTTATTAACTTAGTAAGGATTATATTACAAAATTAAACATTAATTCATCCTTAGAAACAAAATTGATTACAAAAAAATCCTAGAAGATGAGGATTTTGCCAAATGCTTACATTATAATAAGTAAACACAATGTATTCTTCAAATGTACAATGTATTCTTTTGAGAATTCAAATATTTTAGAATATTATATGAAAATAAATGTACTTACATATTCATCAACTGAAACAAAGAATAAGAGAGAAGAATAAATTTTATAAATCAAAGAGAATTTTAAAACTGAACTCATACAAAAGGTTTTTTAATGAAAAAGGCCTGGTTTTATTATTTCTAGTATCATGTTGTTATTCTTTATTGCATTATAAATGTAAAATACTAAAGTACTTCTATTTAAAAAAAAGATTTTTTTTTTAAATTTGCACTCATCCATTTTTAAAACATTTTATTCATTGCTTAGTTTGAAATTTAAAAAATTTTGCAATCAAAACTATGTCAAAAACAATAATAAAGAAATAAAAGAAAGGAATAAAATTAATATTAAGAGAAAGTTTGCAGAAAAGCCAAGAAAGAAATTATATAGAAAACATAAACAAGATCAAAACTAATTATGAAAATTATACTTTTAGTACTCCAGAGCTATTTTATATTTTATGCAGTCACAATGTATGAGAAATTAAATCCACTATGCATCTGTATGACAGTAAAAGAAGAATCAAGAATGTTAACTGAATAAAAAATGCTGTCCAACATATAATGATAAATGTTAACCATGGTAGAGAGAGAGAGAGAGGTAGAGGTAGAAGTAGAGAAAGCGGTTGTAAATTCTGGACCTACTCTCGGACCCAGCTAGAGGTGTGGGAGGAAGTGAAGGACGATTCGACATAATACTTTTTGACTATTTATTCAGCACACTAATTATCACAGACACAATTCAATTAATCAAATAGGATGAGATGTTCCCAGAAAGAGCAAAGGGAATTTTGCTACGAGAGGAGCGAGTTATGAGAAGGCTTCTAATCAGTTGATCCACCTTTTATGGATCAATCCACTACTCTAATATTTGGTTTACAATGCAGCTATGTGACCAATCGTCACTTAAATACAATTAAAACCTGATCGGTAGATATCATTCCTTATCGTCAGCTTCTCAATATTTCAATTACCATGCAACTCCATCTAATCATCTATTCTCCTCTATCTCTCTCATTAGCTAGCAAACCTATACTATATATAACTGACCTAATCTGCATATCACGGTTTCTTCTCCCAAAAGGGTTGGTTTTGATTGATAGCCTAAAGATTTCCCAAGAGGGTTAGTAGAAGGACACGTATATATCCATCATAAGGTAAAGAAAGAGAGGTAGAGGTAGAACGAGAGAGAGTGTAAATTCTTCGATATTGAATTTCCTCATATAAAATGAGACACAAAAGACTTACATGAAATTATATAAATGAATCAAATATTACAAATTGGAATATTAAAAGATAATTTTAAATAAAACAATTACATAAAAAAATTTAGTTAATATAAAACAAAAACAATAACTTTTTAAAAATAAAAAAACCCTACTAACCTCTAGGAGATAAAATTTACTTTGAAAGTAATCTGCCTGCTTTATAACATCCAAAATCAGTAACAAAGAATCTTCTAAAGAATTCACTTTAGTAGAAAAATGTAATACATATTTAGATGCCTTCATGATTCCCAATGATATCTGATGTCTTTCAATGAGAGATACAATTGATTCTGAATCCACCATTCTATAAAATTTTTCATAATAAGACATTTTGAAACAAACAGTTTTCCATGTTTTCTCTATTTCTTTTATAGCCTAAAAGAATAAGAAAAAGCAAGATATTTTACTCAGAAAAAAATTTAAAGGATTATAAATCTTAATATTTATAGAATCAAAGTCATTTTACAAGTAAAAATTTGATTTCAATACAAATTTTTAAAAAGGGACAATTTTACATACTAAACTACCATTAAGATATAATGTACCTCATTTGAAACTTTAAGATAACTCAATATGCATTGAAATAAAATTTTTAAAAAAACATTAAAAATCCCAGATTCTGTTTGATTATTGTAATATAAAACCTTTTTTTAAAGAAAACAATAAAAATTAAAATTATATTTATGCAATAAAAATAATTGTGACTACATAAGAGAAATAGTAATAATAAGAAATTACTTATAAAATATATAAAGAGGCCACAAGTTAATAAAAATTCAATTGGATCACAATAAAAATTATTAATTTAAAAAATTACATTACTGAAATCTAAGGAAATTTAAAGGGAGAACTAATTATTCATTTATAAACAAAAGAATAAAAAAATTAAATTGATTAAATTGAAGTATTTAAATTAAATTAATATTTAATTTAAATACTTCAATAAAAATCACAATATATGTTTTACTTTCAAAACATTAAAACAAAAATTCCAGGCTAACTTTTATTTTCAAAACTACCATTGATATATTTTGTCTCAAAAAATAAAAATATCTTAATAATATTTTTTCATTTAATATTCAGTTGAAATTGTACTTTAATGATTTACTTTCATAAAAATGTGACAACAGATTAAAAATTAGTTTTAAAAAGAAAACGTGTGATTATAATCTCAGTTCTTTCAAAAATACCATACTTTTATAACACTGTAATCCTTCTGTATCCTGAAAAATTTGCATGGAGGTTCAAATAATAATGATATATGAATAATGAATAATAATGATATAATAATAATGAATATCTTATAAAATTATTTTAAAGAGTCAATGGATAAAATATCTTTTTTAATTGCATAGACAAATAATGCGATGAACATCATCACATTGTCTGCAGAGATCACTAAAAAAGATGGAAATTTCTAAAGCATGCAGTAAAAGAAAACTTTTAATAGTTATTCATTAGCTATGAATAGCTAATGATAACTATTAAAAGCTATAGCTATTATTAGCTATGAATAACTAATGTGTTAATAGTCAAAATAATGGGCTTATAATGCGTATTAAAAATTTATTTTGAAACTTAATTGAAAAACATTTAATTTACGCTTTAAAAAAATTAGAAGTTTTCATTAAATTTATATAGAATTGTGCAATAAAGTATGAAAAAAGTATTTTAAAAAACATACACATTTTACCTTACAATAATGTCCATTATGTAAATTTCTGTAATTTAAAAACATTTACAAGCTTAATATTTCCATCTGTACAAACCTGTTCAATTTCATATTCTTTTCTAGCTTGCACAGCAATTTTGTTAACCTGCTTAGGTAAGTTTTCGATGGTCAGATTACTTAAAAAGGCAAATGTAAATTGATCACTTTTGAAAAACTCTTCACTGTTTTCACAAGTGATTCCTAAAAGTTCTTGCAAAGCATTCCAATGTCTCTCTTGTAATGCTGGCTCTTGGAAATCAAGTATCATTTCAAAATATTGATCAAGATTATGCAATTTGCCTAACAGCTCTTCAAGCAACATCCATTGAGTTCCCTAAAATGAAATTTAATATAAAATATTTACATAAAATCATTAAAAATATCAGATAAAATTTCTTCACTTTTTTTTAATGTAATAAACTCTAAGTGTATCTGAATTGACGAAATGAAAAAATCCTTTTAAAAAAATGTGATAGATTAAGTAGTTTAATTCATGCTACACTTTCATAATTCCCCAAAAAGAATCCAGGTAACAACTTTTTTCCCCCTATAAAAGACAAGTAGAATTCTTAAAATTTTGACCCATCATGAAACTGAAACTCTCAAAAAGGTGACACGAATTTTAAATCCCATGATACTCACATAACATTAAAGGGAAAAAACACACATATACAAGAAATAAATTATGAGTGTAGAATGAAGAAATTTCCAATTATAATCAAATATAAGTTACATCCAATAATATCTCTATATATATTGGGTAATCTTGCTGGCAAAATATTGCATCATAAAAAAATATTTTGTATAGGAACGTCCCAAAAATATCATAAAATATATTTGTATTGTAAAATATTAGCATTTAAACATTATAAACTGTCATAGACATAAAATTATAAGTATTTTTTAGTAGCAAAACATAGGATTTATGCTTATAAATGATCTTAAAAAATATGACAACAGTTTATTTTGAATGCATAAACAATTATAGTTTGAAATGCATATTTGTTGAAATAACTTATAAATTAAGTTTACAACTAAAATTCAATTAAATCAAATTCAATCTAAAAAATTTTTTAAAAATAATAATAAAAATATAAGATTTTTTTAAAAAATTTATTGTCGTTTATATTTTTATGTATTCAACTGATTTCAATCAATCTGTTAACTTTCTCTAAGAATACTGAATCCATAAAGGGTGAATTTAGATAAAAGATAGAAAAGAAAATTGTCAATTTTTTAATGAAATATACAGCATGTGTAAAGCATACATAATTCACAAAAAAAAATTAATATAAAATTAACATTATAAACAACTGGTTGTTTTATTAAAATCTTATTTTGTAAATTTTACTTATTTCTAAGCATTTACATTTAAACACATATATATAAATCTCAAAATTTTTTAAGCTTTCATGTGATTTAGATTTTTTTTCAACTACTGTTATGGTTGATGATTATTAAAAATATTTCATTTGTAATAAGTCACTGTAATAACATATAGAATGTACTTTAAGATTTATACATGACACATGAATAAAACTTTGCACAGTATTTTTGTATTATGTATGTTATTATTAATAACATCTATATTTAACCTTTTATTCCTTAACATAATTAATAAGAATAAAACTTGTAAGAAAATAGTTCACATTTAATATTTTCTCTCATATTTAATATACATATGTAAACTGGTATTGATGGCAAATTAGGAAAGAGCTTGTTTGAGATTTCATTATAACTGTAAATGAAGCATTTTTTCCCCCAAGACTAATAAAATAGCTGTACAAAAACTAAGAAAAATTTTTTAAATGATCTTTACATTAAATATAAAATAAAATAAAATATAATAAAGAAAAGAAAAAACAACAGTAAACAATTCTTCAGTTCATTTTTAAATAAAACACATTTAGGTACATCCTACCTTAACTTTCTGGAGTAAAGATCCAATATTATCTCGAAGACCATTTGATAACTCCATCTTTTTTTTGACATCAAAAGCCACTATTGGTGTACTTCCCCATTCTTCAATGTAGTCATTTAACAATTTCACAAATGACCAAGATAAAGTGAGATACTCCAGATCCTTAACAGTTAAAAGAATTTAAATGATGATATATATACACAAAAAATCTCATCTTAAAAAATCTATAGCCTAATATTACATTGAACTAAATAATTTTTTGTGCAAAATAAAGTACTGTTTTTAATGAAGTAAAATTTGCATTTTATGAAACAAAAATCAATATTTTGTTTGAATTTCTTTGCTTAATTATATAAATGTTTAAATAAATACCTCTTAAGATATTGAATGTGTGAAATATGGCATTCATTATCATATATATGGTATGGTATATCAGAAATATTGTATTATTTTATCAATTTTTATAATGTTGGTCCAAAATAATACAAACAGTATAGTACTCATAAAAAGGCTATTTTTTCAAAAATATGTAATTTTTCACTGTGGAAATGTGTGAAATAATTTGTTGAAAAATTTGGAGTTTTAATTTAACATATGCCAATTTTATTAACAGTAGATTTAAATTCCCAGGAAATTAAAAACTATAAAACATATTTAAAAATGAAGAAACTAGATTTTTTGAATAAATTCAAAAAGTATATAATTATTTGAAATGTTTTTCTAATATTTTTATAAAACTCAAAAATGCAAATGTAGGATTCCTTTCAAATTTCAATACTGTATGCAAAACTATATACGAAATGCCTTCCTTAATAATCTTTCTTCTCTTTGAGAGCAAAATAAAATCAGCATGCATAGTGTGTGTGTATGTAAATTACATTATCTGAAAAAGTTATGTCTTTACAGAATCTTGAAATGAATATTCAAAAACTTACAACAAAAGAAGTTGCGCAATTTAATATTACTATGTCCTACTTTTTTATATTTTCCCCTTGAATAATTACAAAGATATTAATAATTAAAATAAAAATACATTGATATTTAATTAATTTCTTAGTAAATAGAAATGATAAACATATATATAATTATGTATATATATATACACTTCTAAATATTTTTTTTTTAAATGATTTTTTACAAGGATAATAATGCATAAATAATGACATATTAAACTGTAAAATGTAAATTAAGGAAAAAATTATAAACAGTAAATATAAGTTTTATAAAAAAAACATTAATTATTGCATGAATAAACTTGTAAGCAAAATGCACAGAACTGAGAAACATTTTAACTCAAAATATTTTTAACCATAAAAAATTCAAGATGAAAATACAAAAGCTTATAAAATTCTAAATATTAATTTACTTGTAATAATAATCCATACTCCTGTTATTCAGCACTGACAAAAATAACATAAAATACAGGAAAAGTACATACAGTCGAACCTCTATTTAACGAAGTCACTAAATCACGAAAAAAAGGCTTATTGTGTGGAAAATTTGTTAAATATAGAGATTAATTTCCCATTCATTTGTATTACATCTGGTTCCAGACAAAAGTTTGTAAAATAGAGATATTTGCATAATAGAGGTCCAACTGTATTTTTTTTATACTTGTACTGCACACATAAATAGTCAATATGATAAAATATTTAACTAAAATGTTATAAAAAGTGCAGTAATCATAAACAATTTTAAAAAGTGCTTTTTATTGGAAAAATATAATACCAATAAGTTTATTAATTTTTAACAAGAATATTATATAAAAAACTCTTACTTTTTCTATTGATATTAGTGTAATCAAAGGTTTCAATTTTATATGAAAAAATACAGCATTTCTCTTCATTAAAGTTTCCTTTTCTTGAAGTTGAAGTAATTTATGACGATAAAGTGATATGAGATTCAATGCATCCGAATATGTGTACTTTAATTCAAATGGACCTTCTTTATATAAATCTCCTTCTAAAATATTTGTTTGATTTTCTAATTCTTCATGATATGCTAAAAAGTGTCTCTGATGCAAAGCCTGTCAGAAAATATAAGTTAGAATGATTTTTATTAAAGAAAAAAAAATGTTTTTTAAAAAAAAGTCAAATATTAACACAACTTTTTACATAAAAGTTTCATCAAAGTAAACAGTTTGATTTTTAAATGAAAAAAAAAAAAAACATCTTTTTTTAAAAAAAATAATAATTTTGATGATTTGTAAAAGTATTTTTTCACTATGTCTCATATTTGTAATTAAATAGTACAATTTTTCACCAATAGTAAAAAGTTAATCACCAAATATTTTCTAAAACTTTCAAATAATTAAGCACAAAAATTGATGCAGTGCATTTCACTTTCATTTAATATTTGGGTAATCATTTCATAATTTAAAATATTTGTAAGATCAATAATTTTAAAAAACATTCCATCTTTAAAAATAGATACTTGTAAATAATAAAAATGATGATAATTAATAATACACACCTGAATTCTCTGCAATTTAATATAATATTTGTTGAAGTTGATTTCAAGAGCTTTCCATGTGGTACTTAAATTCCAATGTTGATCGAGAGACTAAAATATTTAAAATTAAATTATTATGCTCATTGGTTGTACTTTACGCAATGTAGTATGTTACATTAAAAGCTTATATGAGCATTTAGAAGAATTATAAATGTAGATGTTTCACAGTTCTGTTTTAACAAACAAAAAATTGAGAAGATAGATGGAGGGGGGAGAGGGGAGTATTTAATAGTATTTTTAAAAAAAAACAAATGAATTGTAATTTTAAATTAAGTACACGTTAATATATAAAATAACATACAAAAAACCCCATCAAATTATAATGTATAAAGATCAATGCCACATACAAATACAATCCACAAAACTGTAGTCTAAGAGCATGTAGAAATTAGAGATCCCTAAGCCTTTTTTTTTTTTTTGCAAATTATTATTTTGAAAAACTTGATTACAAAATGTTTTTCAGGTCTGAGAATATTTGAGTCTTAAGTCCACTAAAATTTGACACACATTTCATAGATTTATAATGATAAAAGAGTATTGATTAACCCAAGAAGGAATAGATGGAAGATATCATCGATTCAAGTGTAAACACCATTCCTGTATTTTGTTTTTTACACATTGCTTATTAGAACCTTGAGAAAAAATATAATTACTAATTAATTCATCTAATTGCATACACCACAGATTTTCACAAAACTTGTTGGTGAAACAAGTAGTAGGATTTACAAGATATATAAAAGCAGCATTTTGCATATATAATGCGAAGCAGAATATATCTCTGTTATTATTTCAGGTGGATAAGGCTATTAATTATAAAACATAAAGATAAGCATATACATAAAAATGCATAGCAATCAGTCTGATCAGACTAGTATTTTTAGAAATCATATTTCATATCTTAAGTACTACAGATATGTACAATTGACAAACTATACAATTTATATCCACATTTGACAATCATAAATCATTATTTTTGCCTAGTACATTGAGAATCACTTAAAGAATTCAAAATGGAATTCACAGAACTGTAAAATACTTAAGTTTTTATAAATACTATAAAAAAAATTATTAATCAAAGTTTAGGCCTGTTTTTTAGTAAATTATCCTAAGATTAATTAATACAAACAAATAATTTCAAAATAATTCAAATTTTGATAGGAAATCTTTTTCCACATAGTTATTTCAAAAATGTGTTTAAATAATGAAGAAATGAAATGTACAGAAACAAATTGAAAAATAAATGTACCTTTGTAACAATTAAAATATTTTTATGACTAATTAATAAAAAGATGTGTGATTCACTCATAATTTGTACATACAGAGAACTAAAACAGTTTTTTTTTTCAGTTCAATTTAAAGTAATATTTGTTTCACTTAAATGAAAGGTATTGCTCATGAAATTAGAAACATAACTAGTTTGCATCTAAGGATATTGTGATATTAGTTTATGATAGATATAAAAAAAATCTGAAATATTTTTAAATAAGAATTTGTACAAGATTTCGCATACTTAATTGGAAGAAAAATGCATAAAATTAATTCAGAAGTATTATAAAAGGATATTAGAAAGAGAATTAACAAGGTTAAATAGATTTTAATGAGTGATATATAGGGATGAGAAAAAAACAGAAAGAATATATGATGATTTTCTATAAATAAAAATAATGTAAAAAGCTCATTAATCCATATAAAAAATTTAGATTAATTAGAGAAAAATAAATTTTTCATCTATATAGTTAGATTTACAAAAAGGAAAATATTTTCTAGCATACTATAGCAATATTTTGATTTAAAGTAAACACATCAGAAAACATTCACAAAATATAGCAAAAAAGCAAAATATTTAGTTTTAATTAGCAGATTTTGTATTAAGTGTAAATATCATTACCTTTTCACTAATAGGTATCCCAATTCTTTTCAAAACAATAAAATTGAGTTCAATTGATTTAAAAGTTGACTGAATTTCTTTAGAATATTTTTTCATATTAATTAAAAAAATTATGCTCTTCTTAAGTTCCTTTAGATTTTTGGGATTTTCTTCGAATCTGTAATAAGTAAAATAACATAAAATACTGACCACATTTTATAAGATTTAGATTTTTAAAATGAATACAAAGGAATACAAGAATTTTATTTTTCATTATAGATTTAAAATTCATTGTATTTAAATGATTCAAATGACAATTCCCCATCCCTCAAATCATAAAATTCCTCACCTTTGAGATGTTCTATGAATTGATTACTTAAAACCTTTTATATTGCTTTTTAAAAACAAATGCACAAATAAAATTCCTTTTCTTATATTTAATCTTTCCCTTTTAATTTTAGCTACTTACAAAAAAAATTAGCAAAAAATCCATTAAATATTAAATTTTACAAATTGAACAATTCAGTTGTGTGGTTTTTTATAACATTTGTTTATATTATTTAGCAAAATTTGTCTATTTTTAATTAAAATAGCAAAGCATAATTGTTGAATTTCTCACATTACAGCAGGACAAACCATATAAAAATAATAATCAGGGAAACTTAAGAAAGAATGTTTAATGTTCCATAAAATATGCCCCTTCTTTAAAAGCAATAATTTTTTTTAACTGGAAAGAACATTAAAACAAATCATTCCGAAGTCAAAATTTATTTACTTCCTATGAAGTGACTTATTCTGTGGTCTTAAGAGCATTCCCACGTAATGGCAAATTGAAATCACATTCACAAATGAATTTTATGAATTTTCAGAATAATTTGTTCTAATGCTTAAAAAGGGGGATGGGGATTGATCTGCAATAAGCTCATTTCAATCAATTTGCAGTATATCTTTTATTGTTCATATTTGCATACATCACATACTTAAAGTACTTATAGATTAATTTAATAATTTATCATTGATATTAAATAATTAGTATATCTGTATAAAAATCTTCATATGAAATATTCTTCAGATTTCTAAAGAAAAATATTTTCTTTTTTCACAGTGTAAGTAGTTTTGATAAATATGTTCAGTCATTCTCTTGCTCTCACATTCATTCAAAAGCAAAAAAAAAGTTTTCATAACATTTATAAAATTCTCTATTTAAAAAAATGAAAAATGTATTCTAAATATATAGTTACATTTTTTTACTTCTAATTTTGTATTTTAAATAACAGGAAATCCTAATTATACTAAATTCTTCTTTTTATTGCTCATTATTTTTTATTCTATATTAATATTTTTGTTCTTGTTAATTAAATGTATTAATTATGTTGTCTTTTCTTTTCATACAGAAGAGCATGCCAACAATCACAGTTCAGTACTTAATAATACTATAGAGCCAATTCACACACATGCATCACAATAACCCTACCGGTTACAACCCCTTTAAGGCTATAAGGATAGTTTCCATTGTAACCTGTAACCTTAACTTTTGATTCAATAAAGGGTCAGTATGCTGCATAACGTGACCATTCATTCTTTGACTCAAAACGGGACATTATTTTGTTTAGGTCAATTAACAGGTATACATTGAAAAAAAAACCCACTTTTTTAAAGTTATTTATTCAGAAAAAGTTAGCTTAAAAGTTACGAATTAAAAAATATACCCAAAATGTTTAGTTATATTTATATTTATCAGAGGAACAAATTTGTTTTAATATAGCTGGTGAAGATTTTAAGTAAGAATGAAACTCTTGGAACGTTTTTTTTATATTCACCTTAATTATCAACATCACCTTTAGAACTGAAATTAGTAGCTGGGTTTTCTCAGATGTCCACAATTTGTTCATCATAGAAAATATTCTTTCTACTGGAGCATTTGTAGCAGGCAAACTTAAAATATATTCAAATAAAATAGAAAAGTTTTCATGCTGTAGATTGTTGGCGTGAAAGTATTTGAATACTTCCACCCAACGAGTTTCCGTGGAAACATTTAGATAATTTTTATTCGGTTACTTTTTGAGATGTAATGTAGTTAGAAATTAATGAAAATTCGTCAAAAACTTCTGTATCTTTATTACAGTCAATATACTCCTTTTCAATTAATACATCCAGAGATTTTTGAACGTCTTCCCATGCGGGGACCTTTTTTAAATTTTCCCAATAAAATATCTTCATTACTTTGATAAGAAAGCAAGTTCACTGCTCCAGACATTCACGGCTTAATTTATAAAATTCTGTAGTCGGCCTTTTCACAAACTCTTCATCTATATAAGTACCATTATCTTTTGATTTCACCAATTATTGACGGACCGTAAATGGAAGCGACTGATTGGACTGTTTCTGAGTCAAATTGTCTTTTAGTTGATTGATTTATTTTGCAGCTTCAACTGTCAATACAGTCTGACCTTCAAGTTTCAATACAGCTTTCCGAACAGCTTCGCGCGTTTTCCGAAAACGGGACAATTTTGCGTCTCAGAGTTCATTTCGGGGACACCGGGACTCGTATGTATAAAAAGGGACAGTCCCGTTAAGTATGCAGCATTAATGTATGTGAGATATTAATTCAAATACCATCATTGTATTTGACACTGATGACCTATCATCAATAACCCTTGTAACCCCAAAAAATTTTAAGAAAAAAGAAATGGAGGGCTCTAGGGCTGTTTCTAAAATAAATTTAATGATAGGGTGCCACTAAAAAATCAATCAATATAAAAAAAAAAGAATACATAATTGAAATTTTTAATTTGTTTGTATTTCAGCATATAAAGTAATAAAAATAGAACAAAAATAGATAAAACCATTTCTTAGTAAGTGTCAAATGATATTAATTTCTGTAGAATTTAATTTTATGGAGGTGCAAAAAAATTTTAAGAAAAAAGAAATAGAGGGCTCTAGGGCTGTTTCTAAAATAAATTGCAAATGTGTAAATAGTTATTTGGCTATAAATTTCCTAATTCATCTATAATACTTCTATGTTCTATAAAAAAATTCCATAAATAACAGTACATGAAGATTGGACAATTAGAGAAAAAAAACTGTGTAATACATGGAACATTTTAAAGATTTTAACATGGATCCAACTGAAAAATGTTTAAAAAACAGTGTTACAATACTCAAAATTAAGAGAAATTCTTTTTAATGACTGTAAAGATGATTTTTTCATAATTTTCATTTAAGATTTTTTTTAATCTTGAAAATTGCTCTAAGATCTATTTAAATCAAATTGAAAAATAATAAATTACAAAAAATTTAATTTATGGGAGAAATTAATCTTCTCTAACTTTCGGAATTACTATTTTTAACATTTGAAATTTTTACAGGACTTGTTGATATATTGCTGAATTAAAAGAGAAGTCGAGTCATTCAAGAAACTGAATCAATTACCAAAAATCATTTTAAAAGATTAAAAAATGTTTTTGTATATTTATTGCTAAATCTTATATGGATATGAGTCTTTTACAATTTACATTTTTAACCCATAGGCATCTTTGTTTGTAATGTTGCTGTTTTTTTTTTCAAAAAAAAATATAGTTATATTTATGACAGCACTCATTAAAATTTTTTAAATTTTTATTTAATACTGCTAGCACAAAAAAGCTTTCAAGGGAAAAATACTATGTATCATTTATTCCTTGTATCATAATATTTATAAAACTGTCCAAAACCTATATTTTATTTTATTTTTGGAAGAAAATATGGCAGAGGACTAATTGTTATATTGATTAAAATACAAGGCTGCCAGTTAACAATAGATGAAATATATGCACAAAACCAACTCTAGGAGTCATTATTAAGACATTAAATTCAAGACATTTTTTAAAAGTTGAACAAGTGCTTTTCACTTACCCCCTTAAACTAGGAATAGGCTCTAAGTAGGACTCAGAAAAGGTAAATAGTAAAAGAAAAAAAACATATTTTTATCAATTAAAATATAGATATCAATATGCATTAAAATACTCACACAGATATATGTAGTCATTTATTTAAAAAATATATGTTCAATTTAATGAAATAAAAAATTATAAGTTATAAAAAACAAAGCTGTTCAATGTTCTAAATTTTTAGAAAAGTTTTTTAAAATAAAAGGAATTGTAACATGGACTCATGAATGAATATTAAATCTTTAATATAATAATAAACGGTAAAAAATATTTTTAAGTAATATTTTAAAAATATAGAAATTTTTTTAATTAATACTTAGCACAGAAACATAATAAATTAATGTTGTATACAAAACTACTGTTTTAATATTTAAAACAGTATGGGAAGAGACTCTACATATGAAATGCATTTTGCAAAATTATTTTATTTTTAAAGCTTTTATAAAAGCACTTCAAGAGAATTTACCTTGAAGAATGATAAAATGACAAACAAGATATATCTAAGATTTTGGTTTATTATATTGTTAATGACAGTAGATACAACTTAATGTATTTTTTAAAAAATATAACTCTTTTACTTTAATCGTATATAATTTGTGTTAAAGTGAATTAATACAAAAAATTAAATGAAATATTCCTTTAAAATTAAATTCTAAAATAAATTTAATTATGATAAAATAGTTAATTTTTTATTTGATTACTCTGTTTCAAAATTTGAATTTTTACAATTATGTGCTTTAATATTAAGATCTTAAATAAGAAATCTCAAGTGACGAAAAAAAATCTTTTCAACAATTGAATAACATATTAAATTCTTCTCTATGATATTCTTTTAATACTCTTATACAAAAAAAAGTGGAAAGTGCATCACTACAAAAATAGTAATAAGATAGAAGGAAAACTGATTTATCTTGAATCATTTTTATTTATTATGTGACCTATTATTAATGTGCCTAATTAAATATAAATAGATTTTTAGATTATAATATGCAAATCATTTGAAAAAATAAAATCAAAAGAAAATTATAAGCTCAGTACTCTTACACAGAAGTAGTTGTTTCAAATAAATCAAATGCATTCTGGAGATTAGAACAGGTTATTTCTCTAAGAATGAAGCCTAATTCAGTTTTCCATCCTTTAGCACGAGCAACAGCGGAATCTTTTAAATGCAAGCAGTCAACAATGCAAAATTCAAGTGCTTTGTATCTTGGAATCTGAAGTACTTTTTCACCAATTTCTAAAAAACTATTTAAAAAAAATTAGAGTGCATATATAAACAAACAGTATTTTTAATCCCTAACAAAATATTTTTTTAAAAAAACATATTCTTAAATAAAATTGTTATAAAAATGATGAACATATTTTAATTAGATGGACTCTGACACTGAATATCCAGGAAATCAAAGAAAAAATACAAATAGTTGTTGTTTTTTTCAAATAATGAAGTATAAATGATGAAGATCGTATTTAGACCACTATTAACAAACAAAAAATTATAAAAAAAAATTCTATTCAATAATTTTCAAACCTCTATTCAGATCCATATCCCTGGGACGTAAATAAAAACGTAAATGAAAACGTAATTTTCAAAGCTTTTAAGCCCCAAAAGTAAAATAATTTTTTTTCAAGATTTTTAACACATAAAATTTTTTTAAAAAAATAACATTAAACATATAAATTATTAAATGTAACTATATGTGAAAAGTTAATAGCATAACTGCAAATTTTTTAAATATTTGGGATTTTCATATCCGTCTTGAAAAATTTTGCAAATTTTTTGTCAATTCAATAAGAACCTTAAAATCAAAATTTTATTAGTTCTGGGAATATTCAAAGTTAAACTCACGGAAGGGGGGGGGGTGGAATCGCACAGTTTGCAGAGACTATATACTATATTAGTGTTCTTAATTTTTAGTTTTGGAAAAGGGAAGAATAGTATAATTTGTTTGACAAAATAAATAGTATTACAGCCCTAAAACTACTTTTTTTTTTTCAAATGAAATTTAGAAAGTTGGCTATTTAAACTATTGAGTCTACAAAATAATCAAATTTTATAATAAGAAACTTTTTAGGAAATAATTAACTTCTAGGTTGGATAAATAATTCATTAATATCATAATTTAATTTCAATCATTAAGTGATACCAATGTTGTCAAAAAGAGTGAGCAAAATTCATTTAATATATATATATATATATACTAGCTGTTACCCGCCTGCTTCGCCGCTGGGTATTTCATGATGTTTTATAAATTTTTACTGCTTATATATATGTATAAATTATTGATATCTAAGTCATAGCATTAAGAATTCGATTGAATTGAAAAATATACTTATACCTGTAACTGTCACCTGTTGATAAAAAAAAAAGGGCAGAACTCATCTAATTTGTATTTTCTAAAAATCTCTAAAATTGAAGCATAGAATGATGTTTGCTCTTTCATAACTCAAAAACCAAGTGGATTCCCGCAAAACCAATTATTTTCGGTGGATCTCTACTCCGTAAATTGAACATGCAAGCCAAATTTCAAGTCTAAATCTAACAGAAAAAAACAAAAGTTTTACTATCAATATCCCCGTAATCCCGTTGAGAGCCCTTTTCCAAAATTACCGCTCTTAGCGGATTTCAATTCAACAAAAGAAAAATGCAAACCAAATTTCATTATTATAGTCCTTGAAGCTCGAAGAAAGTAATTTTTTTTGTCAATACGTCCCAGTAACCCCCTGCAACCCCCCAGAACTTGATTTGCTTAAAATTTATTCTTAGTGGATCCCTATTCAACAAAAGAAACATGCTTAACAAATTTCAAGTATATGGGTCTAACAATTAAAAACAGGAATTTTTTTCTGTAACTCCTCTTGACACCTCGCAAACATCTTTGGGGGTCAATTTTCATTTTACTCTTTGTTAGAGGAACTCTATTTCATGAAAGGAACATGCCTACCAATTTTCAAGCAGGATGATCAAGTAGTTTAAAAATGGAAATATTTATCGATTACGCCTCTTAATCTCCCGAAATTAAACTTGGTAGTTGATATTCGCGAAACCCATTTTGTAGCGGTTCTCTACTTTACGAAAGGAATCTGCTTATCAAATTTCAAGACTGTACGTCTAACAGTTTAAAAATGGGGATAATTGTCTATAACGCCACTTGAGCCCCCGCAACGCCACTTCTGGGTCTGTTTTCACAAAACCCACTTTGTAGGGGAATTGCCCTCTATGAAAGGAATCTGCTTAGCAAAATTTGAAGACTGTGCGTTCAATTAATTAAAAATGCAAAAAAATTATCAATAACGCCCCTTGAACCCCCGCAACACCACCTAGGGGTCGATTTTCACAAAACACATTTTGCAGTGTATTTCTATCCTATGAGAGGAATCTGCTAACCAAATTTCAAGACTGTGAGTCTAATAGTTTAAAAAAAGAAATAATTATTTATATCTGCCCTTAACCCCCCGCAACACCCCTTGGGGGTCAATTTTCTCCAAACCCGTTTTGTAGCGGATATTTACTCCATGAAAGAAACATTCCTACCAATTTTCAAGCAGGTAGGTCAAATAGTTTAAAAACGAAAATATTTATCTCTTACGCCACTTATTCCCCTGCAACGCCACTTAGAGGTCTGTTTTCACAAAACCTTCTTATAGCTGATCTCTACTCTATGAAAGAAATCTCTTTATCAAATATAAAGACTGTGCGTCTAATAGTTTAAAAATGGAAATAATTATCTATAACGCCCCTTAAGCCCCTCAACGCCACTTGGGGGCAATTTTCACGAAACCCATTTTGTAGCGTATCTCTACCATATGAGAGGAATCTGCTTACTAAGTTTCAAGACTGTACGTCTAATAACTTAAAAATAGGAATTTATAACGCCCCTTAAACCCCCCGCCCCCGCAACACCCCTTGGGGGTCAATTTTCCCAAAACCCATTTTGTAGCGGATATTTACTCCAGGAAAGAAACTTACCTACCAATTTTCAAGCAGGTAGGAGAAGTAGTTTAAAAACGGATATATTTATCTATTACGCCCCTTAATCCCCCGCAACGCCACTTAGAAGTCTGTTTTCACAAAACCCGTTTTGTAACTGATCATTATTCTACGAAAGGAATCTATATATCAAATTTAAAGACAGTACGTCAAATAGTTTAAAAATGGAAATAATTATCTATAACGCCCCCTAAGCCCCTGCAACGCCACTTGGGAGTCGAATTTCACCAAACTCATTTTGTAGCGGATCTCTACTCTCTGAAAGGAATCCGCTTACCCAATTTCAAGATTGTACATCAAGTAGTTTAAACATGGAAACAATTATTATTAAAGCCCTTAACCCCCCGTAACGCCCCTTGCGTTTCGAATTTCGGAAAATCCGTTCTTAGCTGATGTCTACTCTATCAAAGGAACATGTCTACCAAATTTCAAGTCTGTAGGTTGAATAGTTCCAGAGATTTCGTGATTAGTCAGTCAGTCAGTCAGTGAGTCGCTTTTCTCCTTTATATATATAGATAAAATATAAATTAATATTTTTTTATGTAAGTGTTTTAAAACAGAGTTCTAATGTCAAACAAATTGACATACAATTAAGAAATATTTTAATGATTTAAATAAATTACTTAAAGTATATAAATGCAAATAATTGAATTTTTAATGAAATGTCCATTAGTCTTTCTTACTGCATTATGCATTTTAATGTACTTGTAAAGATAGTAAAAAAATAAACCAAAAAACTTATCAATACTTAAATAAAAATTAAATATAATTCTGTGTAAAAATTCAAAAAAATACTAACACTGCTTAAAAAATGTATGTATTGTAAAATATTTAAGCATATATAATGCAATTAGTTCTTGTGCACTGTTTTCAAGAAAACTGAAGTTATAAATTTACACTACATAATATGATACAATGATACATAATAGATCTTTTGTAATGACAACAGTAAATACCATTTGAGTTTAAAAATAGAAAATATTACTCTAATAAATTTCTGAAAGATGCTATATCTATCTATATATATATATATAAAGGAGAAAAGCGACTCACTCACTGACTAATCACGATATCTCCAGAACTATTTAACCTACAGGCTTGAAATTTAGTAGGCATGTTCCTTTCATAGAGTAGAGATCAGCTAAGAACGGATTTTTTACGAAATTCGAAACACAAGGGGCGTTATAAATAATAGTTTCCATTTTTAAATTACTTTACGTACAATCTTGAAATTGGGTAAGCAGATTCCTTTCATAGAGTAGAGATCCGCAATAAAATGAGTTTGCTGAAAATCGAGCCCCAAGTGGCGTTACGGGGGCGTTATAGATAATTATTTCCATTTTTAAACTATTAGACGTACAGTCTTTATATTTGATAAATAGATTCATTTCATAGAGTAGAGATGAGCTACAAGATGGGTTTGGGGAAAATAGACCCCCAAGTGGCGTTGCGGGGGATTAAGGGGCGTAATAGATAAATATTTTCGTTTTGAAACTACTTGACATACCTGCTTGAAAATTGGTAGGCATGTTTCTTTCATGAAGTAAATATCCGGTACAAAATTTGGGGGGGGGGGAATTGACCCCAAGGGGTGTTGCGGGGGGGGGGTTAAGGGAGGACATAAATAATTATTCCGATTTTTTAACTATTAGACGCACAGTCTTGAAATTTGGTAAGCAGATTCCTCTCATAGGATAGAGATACGTTACAAAATGCGTTTCGTGAAAATGGACCCACAAGTGGCGTTGCGGGGCTTAAGAGGCGGGGCGTTATAGATAATTATTTCCATTTTTAAACTACTGGACGTACAATCTTGAAATATGATAATCAGAATCCTTTCATGGATTAAAGATCCCCTATGTAATGCGTTTTGTGAAAATTGACCCCAGGGTGGTGTTATGGGGGCTCAAGGGGCGTTATAGATAATTTTTTCCTTTTTTAATTTATTAGACGCACAGTCTTTAAATTTGATAAGCAAATTTCTTTTATAGAGTACAGTTCCCCTGCAAAATGGGTTTTGTGAAAACAGACCCCCAAGTGGCGTTGCGGGGGCTCAAGGGGCGTTATAGATAATTATTCCCAGTTTTAAACTATGAGACGTACAGTCTTGAAATTTGGTAAGCAGATTCCTTTCGTAGAGTAGAGAATCGCAACAAAATGGGTTTCGCGAATATCAACCACCAAGTTTCATTTAGGGAGACTAAGGGGAGTAGATAAATATTTCCGTTTTTAAACTATTGGATCTACTCCCTTGAAAATTGGTAGGCATGTTCCTTTCATGGAAAAAAGTTCTTTTAACAAAGAGTAAAACGAAAAATGACCCCCCAAGGAGAGTTGCGAGGGGTCAAGAAGAGTTATAGAAAAAAATTCCTGTTTTTGAATTGTTAGACACCATACTTGAAATTTGTTAAGCATGTTTCTTTGGTTGAATAGGGATCCACTAAGAATGTATTTTACGGAAATCAACTCCTGGGGGAGCAGGGGGTTACTGGGGCGTACTGACAAAAAAATTCCTTTTTTCGAATTACAAGGACTAAAATAATGAAATTTGGTTTGCGTTTTTCTTTTGTTGAATTGAAATCCTCTAACAACAGTAATTTTCGGAAACGACTCTCAACGGGATTACGGGGGTATTGATGGTAAAAATTTCGTTTTTTTCCTGTTAGATTTAGACTTGAAATTTGGCTTGCATGTTCATTTTACAGAGCAGAGATCCACCGAAAATTGGTTTTGCGGGAATCCACTTGGTTATAGGGTTACGAAAGTGCAAACATCATTCTGTACTTCAATTTTAGTGATTTTTAGAAAATATAAATTAGATGAGTTCTGTCTTTTTTTTATTAAGAGGCGACCGTTACAGGTATACGCATATTTTGGAATACAATCAACTTAGATACTAATATAACTTATATATATATTTATAAAACATCATGAAATACCAGCGCGCGCGCGCGTAGAGGGTGGGTAACGGCTAGTATATATATATGTTATGTTGGTTTGTGTACGCTTCCATAACTCAAAAAGTTCTGCATGGATTTATCTGAAATTTTGACACAACGTTGCATTTGACTTCGGTCAGGTTCTTATGTACTTTTTATTTCGAAATACATTCTAAATGTTTTTAAATTGAATTTTTAAGTGATTTTTTGGTGTTATGACGTCATACGATGTTACGATTGGCTCTGAATGCGAAAATTTAAGTTTTACACATAGTTTTTTCCGGATTATTACATATTTTTACTATAGTTATGTTTATTGGTTGTCATATTTATCTATTTTTTTGTTCTTTAATACCTAATTGGGATTAATTTTCGAATAAATCATTTTTTTTTAATTATTCTTTTAACAACTCAAATTTTGCTTAGTAGTTTTGGCAACATTCCGATAGCTAACGCGCGATAAACAATTTTTTAAATTTCATTTGATGTTATTATTGAAATACAGGTTAGGTTTCCTGATATATAATTTCAGTCATCAAAATATTAAACCATACTATTGTTTTCGATGACTTTTTAAAATTTAAATTTATGTTGTAACTTTCTTAGTAACTTCTTTCTCGTAGTAATTTGTTAACAGAATACTCGAAGTTATTACGGTTGTATTTAGTTACTGTATTTAGTATTGTTACAATATAAATATTGTTGAGCTTTTTTTTTTTTTTTTACTTATCACACCTACGCCACAGAGTGGACCGCAACACTTTGAACAAATTAGAAGTAGACCGTGTCATGTAAAAGTCTGCCCATCCCTGTTTTACAATATATATTTCGTGTTTGTACGAAACTATTTATATTGATTTAAACATAATATTGATTCTTCTTTTATTATTAATATATATAAATAAATTATATATAAATCGATAGACACCGTTGTGGAAGCAGATGAAGCAATTAATTACCAATCAGAAATTTTGAACTCTCTTGATCTGCCCGGAATGCCACCACACATATTAAAATTGAAAATAGGTGTGCCAGTTATCATGTTGCGTAATGTCAATCAGCCGAAACTCTGTAACGGCATGCGACTCGCTGTTAAGAAATTCATGAACGTAGTGGAAGCAACAATATTAACTGGGCCTTATAAAGGAGAAGATGTCCTGATTCCGACCGATACACCCTTTAAATTTAAAAGATCGCAATTCCCAATTCGATTGGCATTTGCAATCGCAATCAATAAAGCCCAAGGTCAATTGTTAGAACTGTGTGGATTGCTTCTCACATGGACAACGTGTTCCCGTGTCGGCAAACCTGATAGCCTTTATATTTACGCAAACAATGGCAAAACAAAAAATATTGTATACCCACAAGTATTGCAAAATTAGCCCTTTGCCCTCAAAGACTACAAGGTAAAGCCATTTCTAATTTGTATATATTTTTAACTGTTTAAGACTGTATTTTTTATTTAAATTAATGTAATTTTTTTAATCAGTTTTGGGCTGTTTTTAATTTCTTCATGTTTATTACTATTTTATAAACTGCATGAACCTATTTATGTAATTTTGCATTTAATTTATTATTAAAAGTATTTCTTATTTATTTTTGTGATTTGCATTTAATTAATTTTTGCTTATGATTGTTCTTATATATTTTGGGGATTTTTATCTGATTTTTGTTTATGATTATTTCTTATATATTTTTGGGATTTCATCTGATTTATTTTAATGATTATTTCTTATATATTTTTGTGATATGCAATGCATTTCATTGTCTGATTGAATCTTTAAATAATTTGAAATCACCCAGTTTTTCCTCATGTTTTGAAACTCAAATTAATTTTAAGTTCTCAGACCTCCATCTCCTGTAATTAAACCAGACTATCCATTGAGAAAATTATGACCAATATAAGATTCACAATTGACTGGATGGACCAGCTCTATTTTTTCCATTTAACCAGACTGAGTTGCAGCAACGCGTGGCAGGGTACAGCTAGTATATATATATATATATATATATCAAATTACACTGTTGGCCACCGTAAATGCAACACCTTGAAGGAAGCACGCAAATAACATGAAATATACAACATGCATTAGCGGAGGTGAGATATGCAAATGATTAGAATTTCAGCGCAGACACACATCACGCACGCCTGTGGCGCCACCTCAAAGCGCTATTTAAGGCTTGGAGATTTCGACGATTTAAAGTTCGGCAATTGTGTTTTTCTTGTGGTTTTTTCAAAAAACGATCAGTTATGTCTCGTTGAAAACAGCGATCAGCTTTTGATCCAGTATCCGAGTTCGACAGAGGAAGGATAGTGGCCTACCGAGATTGTGGATTATCTTTCAGGGAAATCGGTAGTCGTGTTGGACGAAACCAAACAACTGTAATGCGGATATGTGACCACCGTTGGATGCAGGAGGGTACGACGGACCGACGTGGTCGATCGCATCCACCTCAGTGCACCACTTCACGTGAGGACAGGCAAATTGAGCGCATGGCAGTGACGGATCGCTCAGTCACATCACGAACCATAGCACAGCACATTGAGTCTGTAACGCATCATTCAGTGTCTGCGCGTACCATTCAACGCCGTTTACAGAAGAGTGGTCAGTCCGCAAGACGTCCATTGCTTGGTCTACCCTTGACGCAGAACCACAGACGTCTCCACCGACAATGGTGCGATGAAAGAAGGATGTGGGCGGCAGAATGGAATGAAGTTGTCTTTACTGACGAGTCACGCATCTGTCTGCAACACCACGATGGTTGGATTCGAGTCTGGAGACACCGTGGAGAGAGGATGCTGAACAGCTGCGTTATGCATTGCCACACTGGTCCTGCACCGGGTATTATGGTATGGGGCGGTATTGGATATCACTCTCGCACTCCTCTAGTACGCATTGCCGGTACTTTAAACAGCCAGCGCTACATCTCCGAGGTGTTGGAGTCAGTTGTCCGTCCTTACCTTCAGGGCTTGGCCACAGCCATATTTCAACAGGATAATGCGCGACCACACGTGGCACGCATTATCCAAAGGTTCTTCGTCAATCACCAGATTGAATTGCTTCCTTGGCCGGCTCGCTCTCCGGATCTTTCGCCGATAGAAAACATGTGGTCCATGGTTGCTCAACGATTGACCCAGATTACACCCCCAGCTGCCACACCAGATCAACTTTGGCAACGTGTGGAAGCTGCTTGTCTGCTGTACCCCAAGAACACATCCAAAGTCTCTTTGAATCAATGCCGAGGCGTGTGGCAGCGGTGATCTCCAACAATGGCGGCTACTCTGGCTACTGATTCTGGCAGGAACCACACTTCACAGAAGTCTATAAATTTAATCATTTGATACTTGGTCAACATGTTATCTACAAAATAAATTTTGTTGTGCTATCTCTTGTCTTTCTTGGTGTTGCATTTACGGTGGCCAGCAGTGTAGCTGCTAATATTTTTTTTACTCTTCAGTCAAATTTTTTTTTAATTGAATAAATCAATTGAGAGTCTTCAGGTCTTCTTTAAGCATTAAAAATTACTAAAACTGGAAAATGAAAGAAAATAAGAAAAAATAAATAAAAACTATTTATATAAAGCAAAAACTAGAAGAGAGGAACAAAAATTTACAGTCTTATTCTTCCAGTTAAATAATAATTTTTATTTTATTTTGAATTATATATATGCTTCCAAAAGTTAAAGGGAAAAAGGAGGTTGGTGGAGATAACTTTGAAATAACTGATAAACATAGTACACACACATACACATTCTGTTAATATAACACACTCCTCCCTAACTTAAAAAACAAAGATTTTTTTAGCTAACTTTTGAAGCAATGTAATTAAATTCAGGAAAATTAAGTCACATAACTTTTGTACATTTATTTAGTGTGAATTACATTTAATGATCTTAGTAGCATACATGAAATGAGAACAATTATCTAAAAAATGCCTTTTTTTGTAAAAATTACATGAGTTGTATAATTTTAAAATTTTTACAAAAATTTGGAATTCAATAA
Source organism: Trichonephila clavata (assembly GCA_019973975.1). NCBI lineage: Eukaryota > Metazoa > Arthropoda > Arachnida > Araneae > Nephilidae > Trichonephila > Trichonephila clavata. The sequence continues at coordinate 74,680 of BMAO01015583.1, forward strand.
GGAAATGTTCGTTCTAAACAACAATGCATGGTAGGCATTGGCTTTCCATTAATAAGATTAAGTTGTCAGGCAAACGAACCATTTTGGATGACTATACACTGAAATATTAACCTGTTGCAGCTCCTATAAACTCTTCTAAGGTGATGATTTAGTTCTGCTATTACTCTAAAACAAGTCACAAAAGTGCTCTTTTGTATTTAAGCCAGACGAAAAAGGCGTATAAAGAAGATATCTACCTAAAAGCACAAATCAATGAGGCTGAACACATCAGCACTCATCAGAATAAATTATCACCAACAGCAGGAAAAGGTCTTACGTGGTTATCAAGGATTTTGTTTCAATATTTTTTATCATTCTCTCACAGTTCTCCTATTGTATACATGCAAGTCTGTGTAGTCCCTAAAGAGATTTCAATCCACACAACAATTTCACTTCAGTTAACAGATACATAGTGACTAGTTCCTTGCTTTCTCTAGATCAGAACCACCTTTGAAAGTAAATCTAGACTGATAAGTAAAAAATAAAGACTACCAAACATCCATTGATTAATTGACAAACTCTCTTAATTTAATTCAGTCCTTCTTTATAATTGGTTTGATGGGGCATGTGTAATAGATCCTCTTGTGCATAAGATATTAATGTGAAGACTATGGTAGCTGAAATTTTTTTAATTATCATAAAATGAAGTGCACTAAATTGAGGTAAAGTAATGCTTTTGTTTCCTTATGCAGAAATGACTAGTAAAGGACCTTTAAGAATTCTTGTAATCTTTAATTTAGTTTCTTGTCCAAGCTGATTCAAAGGTCTTTGGACCATATTGTGAAAAACATTAAGCAGTCTACCATCATCAGATTGAAAAAGATTATTTTCCATCAATCCACTCTTCATCTTAAAAAATCATGTTTAAACATTATATGGGGCCGTGGGTAGCCTAGTGGTTAGAGCATTGGACTACAGACCGGAAGGCCTGGGCTCGATGCCCGATGCCACCAAATACCCGCCGAGTATAAAACGGAGAACGTGCTCGTTAAATCAGTGGGTCCGAATGGTGTCGCCATCTATCGTGTTGTGTGAGCAAAAACGGACTGTCACCTTCATGGGGGCTCAAAGCTTAGGCTAACGACAAGCGTACAATATAGCCTGATGCCATGATGAATTTCGTGGGCCTAGATCTGACTGTCAGACAGGTGGCATTAGTAACAATAACAACAAACATTTTATACTGGATACATCAACAATTTTAAGAGATAAATAAAGAAATAAAATTTAAAAAGCAATTTTTTTAAAAAATATCTTTGAAACTTTAAAATGTTATTTTTAAGGAAAAATTTATGCTTTTCTTATAAATTCAATTTTTTTTCTTAAGATAGAAATTAGTAAAACTGTGTTGATATTATATAGCTTTTCATTAAAGCTCCTTTTATCAAGAATTTTAATGAAATATGACTTGAAACACATGTTGTATCCTACAGATTGGAGGATTGCATGTGTGTGTAGGTATTTATACATAATATTAATTATTTTTCATCAATTCACTTTAATTTTTCCTCTTGTTTTTACCATGAATATAATCCATAATGAATATTAATTTATCACAGAAAGTGAAGAAACCATTTCTTCTAAAATTTAACACATCTGATTTAATTTTTTACAATAATAACAACATTAAAGAAATTTCAGCTTAATAATAAAGTGTTAACAATATTAACAAACTTACCGATTTATATCAGCTTCAAAATCATATGCATTCCAACCTTTTTCTTTATACCCTTTTAAAAGATCAATTTTACTTGTCTCCCACAAACAGTTATATGGTTCCCATTCTGATTTATAATTCTTTTCAGCTTCATAAAGAAGATACAGACCATAATCTATTTCTTGTTTCAATGTTTGAATATCTTCAGTGTTTTTAACATTCTCTAAGAAATACTATAAGAGAAAAAGAAAAATTAATTCTGAAACAAAACTAAATTTATAGAGAAAAGAAAACTTTGATTATTACATTTTTTGCATCAATATCCCCAATCAAATTTTCTTCAAACGTCATATGTGAGGCTAAAGCAGTTTCCATATCATTTATGATTTTTTCAATGCTTAAACATAGCTCTTTGAAATTTGGAACAAAACACATCTGAAATAATAATAATAATAAAGGTAAATAAACATTTTTATTAAAAATAACTTATTGCAAATCATCTGAATGCATTACAAGTAATTAAAATGTAGCAAATAGAACCAAGCTGTAATAAAATTAAGTTTCAGTTCAAAGATTTATGTAAATAACAAGAAATTAGCTATCAAAATAAATTATAATAAAATGCCAAATATTTAAACAAAGTACTGATATTTAATTAATATAATTTATAAAGTTAAAAAAATTTTGTACAACAAACAAAAAAAAGCAGAGTTAAAATAAAACTCATTATATTTATCAAAATATATACAACAGAGTTAAATACCTTAAAATAAAAATTAAAAATTTTCATGAAAAACAAAATAAAATCACAAAATTATTTTTAATGACATAAGATTCAATACTAACATGGGTTTATAAGTGATAAATAACACACATATTGTGAACAAAACACAAGAAAAAACTGCAAAAGCAAAAAATATTTTTTTTCCGATTCAACTACAAGTTTAAACATAACAAAAAAATATGAGCTTCCAAAATAAGCCTATGTAAACTATAACTTAATAAAAATAGTTATATCAAGCAAGGTAATTACTGTATTAAAACAAAAGATATTTGTTATAGTATATTATGCATTAATACTACAATCATGTCACTTAAAAACATATTTTCATGCTAAAATATTAACATAATTAGACTATATATAAATAAATAGACATGTGAACAAAATGAAACAATATGCTTCAAAAGGTATGTAGCAAAAGTCTAATTATGTATGCCAAAAATTTGTTTAAACTTTAAAAATTCCTAAAAAAGAAGAAAGGATGATAAAGAAGAGCAGTTTACAAAAAAGCCCTCACAGGTCAAATTTTTTTAGCAGCAAAAATATTTTTAGTTGTGCTTGCATTAAATCAAAGATGTGAATTATTTGCAATAAGCTTCTTGTAGAGTGGTGTATTTTCATCCTATGCCAATCTAGTAAAATGATTCTTATGAACTACCTTTGGTGAGGACAGAGTGGTTGTTAGAGGATGCAAGATCCTATGGCCACCATGTTCGGCCGACCTTGCTCCAGTCAATTTCTGGTAGTGGGGTTATTTGAAATCCCTTGTATACCACTTATACCCATCATCATTGCCCGAACTTAAAAGTTCTATCTGTCATGAGGTTTTTGAAATTCATTGTGATATGTTACATTCAGCAGTGACGGGCGTTGTGAGGCATCTTGGTTGTGTCGAACAATGTTTCGGAAGTCATGTTGAATTGTTATTACATTGTTGAACAATTGTTATTGCAAGAATAAATGAATGGAGCATACTGTAGTTCTGTATATTGTGTATCCAATTGTCAGCACCATCGGTAATATTTTAACTAAAAATGCTTTTGCTGCTAAAAAACGTAGACTTCCTTTGAACCCTTTTCTTGCAAACCGTACTTCTGGATCATTTCTCCATTTTTTGTGAATTTTTAAATTTTAAACAAATTTTTAGCTCACCCGGTATATATCAATGTGTTTAATTTTAGGTGAGTAGATTTTCATGAAAATGAATGAGATATTGAAAACAAAGCAAGAAAGTAAAACTGGATTTAAAAGTAGAAAAAAATAGACAAAGTAAAAAACTTATTACATATATAAGCTTTCAAATTTATTATTTTTATGAAACATTAAGTCAAAATTGAAAATTACCTGATGATCTCCTAAATTCAAATATAATTTTAAAATCATTCGGATTTTATTTGTTCTGTTTGCACCAATTAAAGATGCTGCAGCTTTCAAAGAAGTTATATAACATTTTATCATTGAAGAAGAAACTGCACTTAGAAACATTGTAGAAAATGCTGCAGGAACTTGATTTACCTGAGAAAAATAAGTTCAAATCAATCAATCTTTATATTAAAAAAAATTAACAATTAACTGAGATATTATAGGAAGGGTAAACAAATAATTGATGACATTTGTCTCAAGAACAAAATTAGTGATTAAAATACTAGATTATAAAATACAAAAACAATGCACAGTAAAGACTGACTAATAAAAAAAGGTCTCCATATAATATTTTAAAGAAAAACATATCAAATAGTTTTTGTTTTACATACTTCAGATTTCTTCTTTAAAAAGATATTACATATTTGGTTAGCCTCAAAAATTTCAGTTTTTAGTAGTTCAGCAACTTCTTGAATTTCTTCTTCTCTAAATGTTTCCTTCAAATTACAATGGGAAAAAAAACATAGTAAAAAGTAAATATCTACTGCTGTATATACATAATATGGAACATGAAAATAAAATCTGTACATGAAAAAAATGTTTACATTGACTAGAATGTCATTTCTACACTAAAAAAACAACAACTTCAAAGACATTATAATTATACTTTTTTATAAACAAAAATAACTCCATTGTTTTTTTAAAAAGATAATGAAACTCTTTTTTGGAAACAATACGAAACTACAAACTAAATATTATTTCAACCCGAACTTCAGTATAATATTTTATAAAATCTAGTCAGACCTCTATTTAACGAAGATGCTAAATCCCAGAAAATAGTTTATTATGAGGAAAATCATTTAATAGAGATTCATCTGTCAATATATTTTATTCTGGGCTCCAGGAAAAAGTTCCCAAAATAGAGGTTTGTAAAATGGAGGTCCGACTGTATTACATGAGCTTCTATATAATCTGGTAATTGCAAGCAATTTTCATTAAAAAGAATGTAATACTCTCAAAATATATACATGAAAGCAAGGCATTAGTAGCAAATCATATGCAGATACAATATGTCTTAACCAGTTCTTTGAAAAGTAACAAATTTTATTGATTTTATAAAAAGGTATTATAAATTAATTGTGTGAATATTACATAAAACAAGAACTTTATTCACTTTCCTCAAAAAAATATTATATTATTTTTATTGCACAATGTACAACTCTAATGAGAATGAAAATATTTAAACAGTATGAATATTCTTTTAAAACAAGATGTAGTATGCAATTATATACACAAAATTTAAAATAAAATTATGATAATATATTATACAAAAACATAAACAACAAATAATATTATCATATTACAGGTGCTCACAAAAACAAACATCTTAAAAATGGTGTTTTTAGAAAAATGTAAGGCAAAGTGTAAATTAATACACAAATTCTATTTCTACTTCTTATTTGTTACTAAAATGAGCTCATGTTACAGTATATAATGTTAGTTTTTACTTTCAATAAATAATTATGTTACAGTATATAATGTTAGTTTTTTGTACAAATTCTTACAATAATATGTTTATCTTCTACATTCAATAACTCTATTTAAAGAAAAAAAATTAAAACAACTTCTCTTTATGAAAAAAGAGTTTTAAAAGTTAATTAATAGTTTTAGAATAAGAAAAATGCTCACAAAAAATAATATTAAAATCAGATATTTTAAAAAATCTGATTAATCATTACAAAGCAATTATTGCGATATCCTATAAAGAAGACATAAATACCTGAATTTGAATGAAATCTTCATATTCATGTGGTCCATAAATCTGAGAATTAAACAGACTTTTCTTCCCAATTTCTTCACAATGTTTTTGTATTTTAATTTTATTTGTTTCATATTGAGAAAATATTTCCTTGGCCTGAACGAAAATGTAAGATAAAATTAACTATACAAATTACAATCTTTAAATTTGTAGAAATAATAGTTACATATATAACATAAATTACATCTGTAATTCATAATTTATGGAAATAATAGTAAAACAAATATCAAAAATCTTTTAAGTATTTCATTTATAATATTAACATAGATTGCAATAGTATATAAATTTATAGTTGTTGATAAAAATAGAAAATAGACAACAAGAGATCATATATCAAGAAAAAAGAAAGGATATTTTCTTTGTTTTGATACAAGCATTTTTATAACCAAATAAATATACCATTTTTGTTTTATCAGAAAGAAGTTTCAGTGGTGACTTAAGAGCTGATGGAGCAACAGCCCAATTTAAGTCAGCAAAAATAGGCTTTATTTCTTCTTTTATTGATTCCAGCACACCAATAAACATTCCATTTTCTTCGGATGAAAGGCATTTTATGATTCTAAAAACATGAAATTATACTTAGTGCAATTGTATAAGCAAAATTCATTTCTTAAAGTATTGAAGCATATCCTTACTAATATTATAAACGCAAACGTTTGGATGTATGGATGTTTGTTACTCTTTCATGCAAAAACAACTGAATGGATTTTAATGAAACTTTACAATAATATAGCTTATACATCAGAATAACAAATAGGCTATAATTTATAAAGATATTGTGTGAAGTGTCCAAAATATAACGATACATGTCAAGTAAGTAGGAAACAATTCTGCCATCTGCAAGCTATTCTAGCGTGCAGTGATAAAACTGTTAGAGTTATACGTATACAATCACATATACAAAAAAGCTCGCGACAGCATATATCTATCTTTTATGTGTAAGCCATTATCACCAAAATAGTGAACCATAAATACAATAAAAATTGATAATTTATTTCAATGTACATTTTTTTAATGATTTTATTATCAACCGATCACTATGAAAATTGGCAAATATATGTATTCTTTTTTGGAAAAGGTTTTTGTGTAATACTTTTTGTTGTAGTTCCCCACCAGGTGGTGCTATAGCATATCAATTTCTGCAAAGTTCAATCCATCGCCAAGTTGCCAATATGGTCGCCAAAAATGATGCTAATTTGGCTCTATCGCCAACATTTTGTTATGTTTCCATTGAATCGCCATTACAATGTAAGGAACAGCGTTGTTTGTGAATATTACAATTTTAACAGAAAATAAATACAATAGAAAATAATATTAATGTATTACACATCCAAATATAAATTATTTACACTATTTTAAGCATTAATTACACAAAATTTTTAACAATATGTTAGTTGCTGAGCAGAGATCAGCTTAGGAAGGTGTGTTCAAAAATCGACCCACAAGGGAGTTATAAATAAATAAAAAATCCTTTATATCAGCTATTAGACCTTCAGACTAAAAATTTAACAAATATTGTTTTTTTGTTCAGCTGATACATGCAAAAGGCTTTTTTTGTTTAATTTGTAATTCACGTAAAATTAACTCATTAAAAACTTATTTATCCTTCAATTTGAATTGTTTAATTTTTCAATCCACCCATGCAAAGAATGGGTATACCAGATAGTATTTCATAAAAAAAAAAAGTTTAAGATACTCACAGCACCAGTTGAAATATTTCTTAATGGGAAGACCCATTCTTTGTGATCTGTCTGCATCACCAACTTTAAAATTAAAACTGGGATACGACTACTTCACAAAATGCCTGTACAGATTCAGTTTAGTAGGTTCCCCATTTTGCCTTTTATGTAATGCCAAAGACAAGTGCGGAAATCATTTAGTCAGTCTCTTGTTCTGGACACAGGGACATAGTAGCAGCTATTAGTTAATTATCTTTATAACTTTTATTGGGTTTCTGAACTGTATTGTACTGCCCATCATAGACTGATGGTGTTCATGCTTAAGTCTGGCATAGGATTTTAAAAAAACTAGTTTATATATACTCCAGAACTATACTCAGATAAAAAAAATTTAAAATAATCTTATAGACAATATAGTTGTTAAGACAAAAACTTGACAAAAATAAAAGATAAAAAAGAGTACCTATTATAATTTTTAACTCTTTCTAACATTTTCATAATACGTTTCAGAAAAACTTCATTTTTTTCATGTAAATGTATAACTTGCTGAGGGATTTCTGCTCCTATTTTGTCCCAATAATACAATTCCTGGATTAAATTCAAAGTATCACTAGAAAATATACAGAACATCAATAAACATTAGAATAAAAACATTAAATGTACATTTTTAATACAATTTAAATTTGTTATAAAATATAAATACTGATAACAAAAAGAATATAATATTTCAAAGTATATCTGCACAGATAAAAAAATAATGATGAAGAATACTATGCACTAGTATAAGAACATTAGATATTCTTCTCTGGGCTTTATTTAAAGTATTATGTACACATATATGAAAAATTTTCTTTCATGAGGCAATCAACTGTAAATTTTCTGAAAAGCAATGCATATTATCTATAAAAAAATATAAAAAACTCAAGAGTTTAGTGAATTATATTTTACAAAGAAAGTCCCTTAAAGCTTTTTTAAAAACTTGTAATAACTAATTCATAAATTTAAGCTTAAACTGCATATACTTGTTAAATAATATGTGACAAAAAAATCTGACAAATGATTTGAAAGAACAATAAGGCTAATGTGTGTGCATATGTGTGCTTTTATTTATTTTGCAATGCTTCAAATTAAGAAAAAATAATTATAAAATATTCTGAAATACTTTAAATTCAAACATATTCAGTACAATATTTTGAAATATTTTAATACTAAGACAAAATATTTGTATCGAATAAATGCATTACACAAATACAATTGAATTACATCTGAATTAAAAATTCACAATGAACAAAATACTATATCAATCAAAAATCATTACAAAACTTTTCTCAGTACAAATAATGATAAATTATTGCATTAAAAAAATTATATTTTGAAGCTGAGAATGTAAACAAAATTTTAATTTTAGAAAGTGCTAAAAAATTAAAAATACGAATTTCAGGCTGCTCTTTTGCATTTATTGCATAAGCATATTTAAAATTATTTTTCATAATACCTTTTTTTAAAAAAAACCTATTGTTTTGAATAAAGTTTCATCAAACTTTAATAAAAAAAATTGAGAAAAAAAGTAAATTATATCCATATAAAACAAAAATTTTAAAAGCGTATGAAATGTGTGGTAAATTCACTTTGATTTTCATAAGATAAAATCAACTCCAGTTCATACATAATATCAAACACATTTCATTTTTTAAAAAAATAGCACTTTGTAATAAAATTTTGAAAATGGAATGGTATTACAAATACAAGAGGAAAAGAAAATATTAAACAGTTATTTTTGTTTTTCTTTTGAAACTCAACAGCACTGAAATTTTTTGGATAAATCCTTGATTCTTTGTCTATTTACAAGGTAAACAAAAAAGTTCTTGCCGTTTTTATTGACCCAAAAGTACATGACATACAAACAGCGTAGCCTATTGTTAGTCCTCGAAAGAATCACCATCGGCATCCAGCACCTTCTGCCAACGTGTCCCTAGTTGTTCAATGCCCTTGCGGTAAAACTCGGGGGTGTGGGACAAAAAGAAGTCCATGAGAGCTTGGTGCACGTCTGCTTCATTGGTGAAGGATTTACCACGAAGATGATTGTCCCAGGGAATGGAAGAGGTGGTAATCTAATGGTGCAAAGTCAGGTGAGTAAGGAGGATGACACAAAGTCTCCCAACCAAGTTGCTGTATCGTATTCCTGGCCACCCGCGCGACATGCGACCTCGCGTTATCATTCAATAACAGTACACCCTTTCGATTAACCAGTGCTGGCTCCTTCTGATGCAATGCCTGTTGTACACGTTCCAATTGCTGCGAATACAGGTCCGTAGTGACCGTTTGGCCCGTTGGTAGCAACTCATAGTGAACAACTTGACGACAAGTCCACCAGACAAAGAGAATAATCTTGCGTGGGTGCATAGATGAACTTGCGCTGTGCGCGACAGTATCCTGGGGGTGACAACCAATGTTTGGAACGCTTGGGTGTGTCATACAGGACCCACTTCTCGTCACTGGTCAACACCCGATTGAATATGGATGCGCTACGGTGGCGAGAAAGCAACGATAAACAGGCTGCCCCTCGTTGTTGCTGATGGACTTCCAGCAGCGTGTGAGGAATCCACTTGCTCAGCCTGTACGTCTTACCTAAGCGGTGCAGGTGAAGTCTAACCGTTTCACTGGAAGTGTTGAATTGTCTGGAAAGTTCACCACACGTTTGACTACTGTCCTCCTCAATGTCCACCTGCAGAGCTTCGTCATCCAAGGCCTGTGGTCGTCCTATTCGAGCTTTATCACAGAGGGACAAATCTCCCGACCTGAATTTTTGAAACCATTGCCTCGCCGTACGTTCATTGACAGCACTATCCCCAGACGCTTGACATATTCGGCGACTTGATGCAGCGGCTGATAAGCCCACTTTGAAGTCGTAAAGTAAACAATCCCGAACGAGCTCCTTCGATACGCCCATTTCGCTTCGCTACTGTACGAGTTCCGATTGATGAATGTGAGCAGTGGACCTGCGTTTATAACAACTGATATTCCTACTCTCGACTGACGGTTTCTAAATCACGTCATACACGAATTTGCATATTTATTCTTACTTCTTTCAATGGAAACGCGCAAATGGCAAGAACTTTTTTGTTTACCTTGTAAAAACAAATATAAAGAAAAAGTATTTAGATTTAAAAAATATTATTTTGATTTAAAATTATTATTTTACTGTTATTTAATAAATGTTATACTTAAAATCAGACTTCTACATAAATTTATCAATTCTAATGATTCCTATATCTAAATTAAAAGTTTATTTCAATAATATTTTTTTTCGTTAAATATGTTTTAATATTTTTTTACAATAAATTATTTTGTGATTAAAGATATTTTTATTTGTGTCAACATAGGTAAAATATATTAATAAATTCACAAAAAAATGTTACTTATTATTAAAAAATTATGCATACAAGAATAATTTAATCTGTAAAATATTATTTCACTCTTTTCCTAGACAAATAACATTTCTATATATAATTCAGATATATATATAATATTCTATTTGCATGAAAAATATTTTATGAAATGAAAGAAAATTATATACCTATTTAAATTCAACTGGATATAAGGTGTACCTTCTTTTTTCATAAAAATTGGTTCTTTCAGCCAAGAATATGGATCCTGGAAGAAAAAGCTGTTATATTCTAACATACAAATAAAAAAAATCATAAAATATACTTTTTAAAATTTGTAAGAAATTTTGAAACATTAATAAAAACCAACACATTCTTCCTTTTATAATAATTTTATACATATAATATATGCATATACATATATATAATATGTATGTATTTAACCTTACAAACTTGGTTCATAAGGCTATTTGTTTGTTATGATACTTTGCATGTCATCTTATTTTTTTACTTACATTGTTTTGTTATATTTCTATTTATTGTTCAGTTTTATTAGGTTTGTGGTAATTTAGTGTATGGTTAATTATATATATATGTATATATTTGTTCTAATCAAAATTGAATTAAAACTTCCTTAAAAACTAATGTGTGTGGATTGAAAAATGAATTTTGAATTTTTAGCTGTTTTTGTTCCATGTATATAAAACTATATATATAATTTGAATGCAATGTTACTACTTAAGAGGAACTTGTATTGTAAAAATGGTCAGAGAGAGATTTTTGCCAATATCAAGATTCCTGGCTGTACTGAAGACATTCTTCTCTTTTGAATATAAGCAGCATTATATTAGCATTCTAACTACATATATCTCAGATATAAAATCAACATCAAAATTTGATTCTGTTGGTTTGATATTGTTAAAAAAAACCATACATGGAAGAAAAACATTGATGTGAAATTATTTATTGATTTTATAATGGCATATTGGTAAATGAAAAGGATAGCAATGTCATGAAAACTACCATTAATGCTTCATTTTATCATAACTGAATGTGCTGCAAAGACCCAATACATTGATATTTTTTCCAGTCTTCAAAAGACAAAATTTGTTTGCAGAACTTCACCAATTTGAAATTTATACACCAAATAAGATGGCACAATTTTGTCAAACACCTTGTGTTTACAATCTTAAAAATGTGTTCAAATGTACATTGACTCAAAATGAAAAGAAAACTGTCACAATATGAATTAATTCAAAAAAAAAATAATTCATATCTAGGAAGTGTACAAAAATAATTGCATCTGAAATAGTTAATAAGTCAAATATTAGAGAGTATTGGCAGCTCCAGAAATGTTTGCACTAAAATATGATATATGAGAGAAACATGAGAGAATATTTCCTAAAACCTAAAAATGCAAACTTCAACATTTTTAAAAGTTGGATGAATAAGAAAGAAAAGAAAGTAGATTCTTGAAAAGAAAGGATTTACTCGTCTCAAGGAAGATTTAAAATTCAATAATATGCATATATTAATTTTGATATAAATTTTAGTGATTTCATTAGCATGCTTTTAATTTGAAAACCCTTTAAATTTAGTTTTCTCTTACTTCATTTTTGTATATATCTTGCAATTCAAAAAGCAAAGGCTTTTTTTTTATTAAAAAAATTTCAAGATACTGTCAGTAGTTAACCCCATTCAACATTTCTTTTTCAAGTTAGAATTCTGTTCAATATCTATCACTGAAAATTTTCAAGAATCCATTCTTATTGAAAACATGCATGAATTAAAAATAATACATTATAGAAACATTCTTTTTACAGTATATGAATAAAAACTTTAGATTTTTAAATTGAAATGTAAAGAATAAATTGAATTGTTATTGACATAATATAGCATTTTTATGAATAAAATGAATAATATAATTATAAATAGATAAAATATTTTCAGCTAATCCCATGTAAAATGAAAATGATAACCAACAATATTTTTAAGTAAATGATGTCCACAATTTGAAATAAATCTTCATATTTTAAAATTTATTTCAGGAGTTTCTGGTTAAAAATGAAGAGAAAAGAATGAAGAAAAATCAATTAATTAGTAATTGTTCAACAAGTGTGAAGTTTTGTTTTAGCATGTATATTGATTCATCTAATCTTTATAACATACTTTAGTTTTTCTAATACATTTTCAAATTTATCAAATTTTAGGATATACAGAATGATGATAATTACAAATAAAATGCTTATTTTAGATCAAATCTTAAAATTTTAGAAATTTCTAAAATTTATTTTTATTTTTTCTTCAAACACATATTTAAATCTCATGCCAATGATTATAAGTCAAGAAATAACAGAATATTTTACATCTTAATATCCAAGCAGCATGTGATGTTGTCAAATAAAAAAGTATGAGCAATTCCATATTTTTTCTTATATATTCTAAATTATTTGAACATTTTAAGAACAGCCACACAACCAACAGCTTCAAAATAAAATTAATAATAAAAAAATAAATCTTTGAGAAATTGGACATTTTATTTGTCTCCAAAATCTTTCACTCTGAAAAACTCCTAGTATTTTTTCATAAATAAATTTTTCATTTGATACCATCTCTATATGAATATTTTAGAATTCTGTTAGATTTATATTAATAGTTTTTGTTTCATTAAAATAGAATCAGAATTGATGATTTAGAAAAAGTATAATTATTATTAGACGTAGCATCCACAAATGCTATTTCATTGCTGATATATTTGTATATTAATACTCCATAATTTTTAAGGGACCAATTTTTTATAAGGCATTTTATTAAACAAATCACAAGTAAAAAAAATAAATTCAGAGAAAAACGGTTATGATAATGTTCTGAAGATATGTGAAAATGTGTAGGTCATTATACATCAATGGATCATAAACAGTTTGCTAAGCACTGGTTACTACCAATTGCAACAAAGTTCTATTTCCCTTATAAATAGATAATACTATATTTCTTAAAAATGATTTTTGAACACCAAACAAAAAGAGAAGAAACATGAAGAGAAATTATATAAAAAATATTCAAAAAATATAAATTCATGTAATAAATTAATATTTTATAAAAAATAATAATAACTTAATAGAAAAAAAGGTTTCACTTCCATCTTTGAATTTTGAGATATTTAATGAGAAAAATATTTATAACTTTATGTGTATATATTAGTATACGCAAGAAATTTGTTAAAACACATTACATTTCTGCTTCCTCTTATTTAAACAGCCCATTTTTTTAAATTAAAATAAATCAAGAATTTTGTAAGTTATTTAAAAGAAAATAATAATTTCAAAAGGTGACTTCCAGCACTGTATTCATAGCATTTTTTCCCCATTTTATATAATAAAGACTATTTAATTAGGTCAGTTTAGGAAATAATACTAAGGAAAGGAATAAATTCTAAGACTTTTAATAAAACATGACTCTATAACAATAAAAGATGCTATACAACTAAATCTTCCAAAAAATGTTTAAAATTTACAAATATTTCAAACAATTTGGATATTTTTTTTATGGATCATATAATTAAAATTAATAATTTTTGGCTGACCACATAAATAAAAGAAAAACTTTTCATAAATACGGAACTAACAAGAGTATTTTGATTACTTCTTATGAGATTTTCATTAGCTTTCAATAAATTTTAAAACGGTTTGAGGGTCAAAAATTAAAATATATTTTAAAAAACCATTTAAACTATTTTTAAAATATTACCTGAAGAAAAAAAATAAGAAAATAAAGAGGAAAAAATTTGTTGATATCAAAAAGTATATATAAATATAGTATACATATAATACATTTTAAGCATTACTTTAGGAATAGTTTTAATCCATTGCAGGAATAAAGTGTGTATTAATTCATTGTTTGAATCATTCATTCGTTGGCAATGATCTACAACATCCACATCACATTCCCTAGGCCACATTTTGCTTGCTTCTACCAAAGTCTGAAAATATATAAAAGAATTACAAATTAATCCTTGTACTGGTTAAATCATGACAATATAGCCTGAATGATTAAAAAAGTAATTTGAGACTTATCTAATTATACAGAAAATATTTGCAATATATTGATAAATAAAACTCAAATTACAAAACAATATTGCAGTTTTTTTTTTACTTATTTAAGAATTCTAAGCCAAAATATTAAATGAATAATAACAGAAATAAATACAAAAAAGTAATTTAATATCTCGGGATTATATCAGGGGACTGATCTTCCTGGTTGGGGGTTAAACGTGGGGCTAACTACACCATTTCATAAAAATCATTTTGTAACAGAATCCAAAGAAAGAAATATCCGGCTGCCCTATGGAAATCAACTTAGAATTTGATTAAGGACTTTGCGTTTTGGTACTTCGAATGTTCGCAATCTGTACTTCAGTAGAGGTATGCATTTCTTGATGGAGGAATTCGACAGGTATAATATTGATTTACTTCCACACAGGAAATTAGATGGACAGTCAATGGAATAATCAAAAAAAGGAATCAAACAGTTTATTGAAGTTGTGAAAAGAAGAAGCACAGTTCAAGGAATAGGGTTCCTATAGAGTAAAAAAAGTGAAACACCTAGTAATGGATTTTGTTCCGAGGTCTCGACTCTGGAAAATTCAATTAAGGTGAAGGTTCTTCAATTATAGTATTACGAGTATTAATACACACACACCCATGAAGGAAAAAAAACGATGAAGAAAAAGAACTCCTCTATGAAAATCAATCTACACTTTACGGAATCTGTCTAAAACATGATGTTAAGATCACTTTAAGTGATATGATAGTCAAGATAGGAAAGGAGGATGACTTTAGACCTATGATTTATAAGCACAGTCAAGAAGATAGTACTAATGATAATGGACAATGATTGATGTATTTTGCAGCTGAAAATAGTATGACTATAATCAGCACATTTTTTTTTAACCATAAAAGAATATACAAGGCAACCTGGTGTTCAACTGATGTTGAGAAGAAGAACCAAATTGACCACATATTTATTGACTCTAGATATGTATTGGATATTCAGGACATTATAACCTATCAGGATGCAACCTGTGATTCCAATCATTCCTTGGTTACTGCTAAGCTCAAAGCTAAAATTCCTAGTACACGCAAGATATAGGAAGAGGGACAAAAATGAGTTGATCGTGAAAAATTAAAAATTAAAGCTACTAGGGAAAACCTTCAATCCAACTTAAATTAGGAGCTAAGATCTATAAACCTTATTGAAATAGAATATATGGAGACTAAACGGTGTGCCCTAAAAATGCCATCATGAATACAGCTAATAATCTACTGGGTAACACTGAAAGAAGCAAACCAAGTTATTGGTTTTCCCAGGAATGCATGCTGGCATCACAAGCAAAAGTAGTGGCACATAAAAACCTGTCACAAAAGAGACACTCAAGAAGTTCAGTGGAAAAATACAGTAAAGTTAGGAGATACGAATAACATTAGATTAAAAAAAAGACTTTTCTACGAAGATCGTTTTAAAGCTATTGAACATCTCAGAGGATCTAATGAAAGCAGAGCTTTCTTTTGAGAATTAAGTCTTGGCCGAAAAGAGTTCAAACCTAGAGTAACTACCAGTAGAAACAAAGAAAAAATAATTTTAAACGATGGGGTTAAGTTCTCTTTTGATGGAATGAATATTTTAAGGAATTGTTAAATGGAAGCTCACAGAATGAGATTTTGAACAAACCAATTCCTGATGCCAACAATGAATTTGTTCCACAGTTATTGCTAGTAGAAGTTAAAGAAGGGATTCAGAAACTTAAGGACAACAAATCTCCAGTCCCAGATTCCATTCCCTCAAAACTCATAAAAAATACAGCAGTTAAAAATGTTAAGGAAATCCATCACCTCATTGAATTCGTGTGGAACCACGAAGCTCTGCGAGAAGAATGGAGAATGAGTATAATTTGTCTTATTCATAAAAAAGGAGATGTATTGGAATGTACAAACTATAGAGGTATTAGCCTACTCTGCATATTTTATAAATTATTTTCTAATATTTTATTCAACATATTAGTTGTATATAGACAAAACATTATTGGTGACTACCAAGGAGGAAAGGTCAACAATGGAACAGATCTTATCAAATAATGGAAAAGACAGGAGAGTTTGACATCAAAATCCTCTACTTGTTTATAAATTTTTAAACAGCTTATGACTCAGTAAATAGAAAATTACTCATAGAGTCATGAGAGTATTCAACATACCCAAAAAGCAGATTAACCCAGTCACTGTAAGTGAAACCAAAATAAAAGTATAAGTCCAGGACAGCTTGTTGGTACCTGTTGTCTTTTCAAATGGCCTGAGACAAAGAGATGCATAAGCTTGCCTTCTTCTTGATCTTGAACTCCAAAAGATCATAAAATACTCTAACATTAATACTAGAGGGGAACTATTTATAATAAATCAATACATATTTTTGCTTTTTCCAATGACAATGTCATTGTCGCTCGGTCACCCGATGCACTGAAACAGATCTTTCTTTATTTGGAAGTTGAAGCAAATAAAATGCATCTTACCATAAACTAGAACAAAACCAAATTCATGTCAAATATCAGTTTTAATAAACCTTGTTTTGTAATAGGAGAATACAGATTTGGAGCTGTTAATGGTTTCAGATATTTGGGCTCTGAACTGAACACACTCAATGGCATAACCCCAGAAGTCTGCAATAGAGTCACTGCTGGTAACAGGTGTTTTAAGGACTTCAAAAATATTTACAATTTAATTTCCTCACCAGAAAAACAAAACTACTCATTTACAAATCATTGATAAGGCTCGTTCTCACATATGCTAGAGAAATGTGGGCAATGACCGAAAGAGAAACTCTTGCTATATTCCGAAAGAAGAGTCCTTAGTATTTTCAGAGGTTTAAAATATGATAATATTTAAAGAAGAAAAACCAATTTAGAAATTTATAAACTTTTTAAAGAACCATACATTATCAAAGTCATTGCAATATAAAAGTTAAAACGAGCATAAGATTGAACAATAATCAAGTCACAAAAAAGATTATTGTGGCCAACCCATATGGTACTCAAAAAGGCGAAAGAGGTGGATTGATTGCCTAGAAAAAGATCTGAAAACTATTAATGACAGAAACTGGAAAAGTCAAGCCAAGGATATCCTGGAATGAAATCTTAGGAAAGCCAAGACCTACCCTGGGCTATAGTGCCATTGAAGAGGAGGAATTTAATATTTATATAATATTTTAACTTTAACTATGGAGTACTGAATTTCCTTTTTCAGTAAATGTAAAAAATAGTTTAAAGATTAGGTACAACTTAAATATTTTCTAAAACCATAATTTTTATAATAAAAAAGATTAAGTAAACAGTCATAAAGTAAAAATGGTTTATTTAATTAAAATGCTTGCCTGATACAAGTATTTGATTCTTTGAGGAAGAATTGAAATATTAAATGCTGTTCCTCCATACATAGGAAGCAATGGATCATCAGAAGCTTTCAATTCAACAAATTTTTCTTTCACAGAATTTAATGCAGTCAGAAAAATTTCAAAAAGAATCTTTATGCATCTTCGTAAATCTCTTTTTATGATCTAAAAAAGAAAGGGATTTAAGTAGTAACAAATATAAGGAAACACTTTCTTAAAACAAATCTTTGAATTACACTGATAAAAAAATTGATTCTTACAATTAGGAATAAAATCACAAAACTCAAAATAGAACAACAAAAACAGCATGAAAGCTCTAATGGTCTGGTTTTACAAAGTTTAATTATTAATTCACAATTCAACCTATTTTTTAAATTTCTGTATGTATAATAAAAATCAAGAATAATAATGTTTCACATTCTAAAGCCCTAGAGTAGCTAAACAGTGCAACGTTAATATTCAATCACTCACTCACATACAGGGTGTCCCGAAACTCAATGTAATGCAGGGATGGTGTGAAAGGAAAAATCATTCTGTTCTGAGAAAAAAATTTTAAAATTCAATATCACATGGTTAGGTGAAGATTAGCTTATTTTTGAAAGTGTGGAAAAGGGGCACTCTCTCCATCATAGCATTAGGTACTGTGACTACAAATTTCACAATTTTACAGTGATTTTTTTCACTGACAAAATCTTGCATACCAACACTATCAATCACAATCACAATTCGAGTAAAAAATTTTGCTGGTTAGTTAAAATTAACTTAATTTGAGTCTATTGGAGAAAATAATGTCATCTAAATTTGAGTCTCCATAAAAACCAAAATATAATGTATTGTCCTAAGTAAGTTACTTCAAAAAAGGATCTATTTAGTTAAGATTCAAAAATGGTACAACACTAGCTACTTTTCTATCCGTAAAAATTATTTCTAATTTTTTTTAACAAAATGACTTCCTTTTAAAGAATTCAATCTTAAATGAATTACATGTTCAAACTGTTTTCTTTATATATGACTTCTAAACCAATCAAAAAGGAAATCGAACTGTGATAAAGAATTTCTTAAACAGTGGAAGAAATAAATTTATCTAGTTAAGAAAGACTCATCAAGCCAACACCTTTAAAAAGATTGCATTCATCTAGAAAGCAAACACATTTTGAACCTTTAATTCGCTTAAGTATTACAAAAATATTTTACATTTTATTTTTTAATCTATTGCTTAGTTTGAGTTACACACTTAAAAGTGAATTTTTTTAAATAAAGTCATTTTGTTAAAAAATATGCCAATAATTTTCATGGATAGAATAGTAGTAAGTGTTGTACCAATTTGGGATTTAAGCTAAATATGTCATCTTTTGAAATAACTTGCCTAAGATAGTACCTTATGTTTTTCTTTTTATGGAGAGTCAAAATTAGATGACATCATTTTCTCAAACTGAGTCAAACTAAGTTAATTTTAATTAAACCAGCAAAGTTTTTTGAACAACTTGTGAGTGTGATCAAAAGAAAGGGTATGTTAAATCATGTCAGTGAAAAAATCACTATAAATTTGTGAAGTTTGTAATCAGACTACCTAATGATGTGATGGAGGGTGTCAATTTTCCCATTTTCAAAAATGTGCTAGTCATCAATTAACCTGGTGAAATGGGATTTTTCTATAAATTTTTCCCAGAACAGATATGAGCCTCCCTTTCACCCTATGCATGCTTGACATTAAGTTTTGATACATCTTGTAAACACTTTTATTTAATTTGAAATTAGATTGCATTCAACAAAAATAGAAAGGCATTTTTTCCTTAACATGAATTAGCTTGGATTTTTGTGAAAAAGCATTAAAATAAAAACCCATGTGGAAAAAAAGTAACAAATTTGAAATCTACCTGTTTTTCAAAATGTTTTTGAAACATTTTCAAGATTTCTATACCTTCTTCAACAGTATTCAAGTTTTCAAAAGCGTTTAGCATCAGTTTTGAGATACTAATTTCTAATTCATTAATTTCAATTTTAAATCTGGAAAAATATAACATAAATAAACTACTATTAAAGTTTATATTTAACAAAACACTTAAACAGAAAATTTTTGACATTTTGTAATATAAAAAACATTTGTAAGAATATTTTTTAAGATAAACCTGTTTTTTAAGATTATTATTTTCTGTTTCATAGATTTAGAAAAATCTCTTTAATCTACTTTCAAATTGAAAGCTTAGATTTTTAATTAAATTATAAATATTAATTTTAATTAAATTATAAATTATACAAACACACATATTATGTTTATTCAATACAGCAGAAATATAAAATACATTAAATTTAAACTTGTTAAAATATTTTTCAAAGAGTGTACTAATTGTAAAAATATTTCAACATTTTCATATGTCAGAGTCATTTCAGATGTAAAACTCTATTATCTTGCCAACATAAGTTATGAAATATTTCAAAAGTTAATAGATTAATAAATAAGATATCTTATTTCAAAACACAAATTAAATTTGCAGAATAAATAACAATGATGAAGTTACTAAATAAAATGCACAGAAAAGCATGTAAATTTAAATAGCATAAAAAGTTACAAAGAAGCATGATATAAAAAATTATTTTAACATTAACATCACAAAAAAAGAATGAAATTAGTTTTAAAAAATTAAATTATATATATTTATAAATAAGGTTAAAAATATAAGTTTTAGTTAGATCACGCATTATTTAGGGATTGAAATGTATTTCAAAGAATCGTTTTATAACATTACAAAATTTTAAAGCACCAAAATCAATCAAATATTAGAAAAAAATTAGAAAATAAGAAAAATTACATAAGAATTAGCTTCAGTAAAGCATTAGTATAAGAAATATTTAACATAAATTTTAATATCACTTATTGCAGAGAGTTAAGCATTAATTTAAGAATTCTACATTTATTTTTATACATTTAGAAAATAACTCATTTAACCATGATAATTTTGTTTAAATGCATATACTAAAAACTTTAAAATATTTATCTTTTATAGCCTTGTATTAAAATTGTAAAAGAAGTAAGTTTTGCATATTAATAAAAAATTTAGTTCCTCGATTTTTTTAAATCAATTATTATAAATTATTAAATCTCCTGAAAAAAATTTGTTTGTTAAATTATTGTTTAATATTATTTATTAAATTGTGTCCACCATAAATTACTTTAAAATAATTTCTCTTATATATTATCAAAATTAATGAAGAAGTTTCAAATCATTTTTCATTTCACTTATTTCTTCTATGTAAACAAAAAATTCTTTTTCAAAATACGAAAATTATTTCAGAAAATGAAGCAAATATGAAAGCTACAACTTACTTTCTGAAAAATTCATACCACATTGATGATCGCATTTGCAATGCTACATATTTATTTTTACCTAATTCTTGCAACAAATTCCAAAAACGTTTTTCTATAGCTTTGAATTGTTCAGCGACTTCAAAACATTTTTGTCCTGGACTATAGGTCATGACAACATCAAAACTTAACTCATCTTTGAGTTCGCAAATCTATGAATACATAACAATTTGTTCTATCAAATTTAGCTAAAAAAATAATAAAGTATTCCAAATAGTAAACTATAAAAATCAATTTTAAGTTTTGTATGCCAACAGAAATCTGATGTAAACAAGAAATTTAACAAAAGAAAAAACATCTGTTTCAACAAAATAATTCTGTGCTAAATCATTAAAATAATTATTTGAAAACACATTCTGCACAAGAATGAAGAGTAGTAGTTCAAAAACATGCATCATGTATATACTGACAAAAAAATATAAATTAAACAAATAATTTTTAAATACCTGAATCAGTTCTTCACAGCGATGTATGAAAAGATTAATTTGTGGAGATATATCTTTAACAGACCAGAGATCAGAAGCAAATTTTTTGTGAACCTTTTCTGACTGTAAAAAAATATGATTGTTTTAAAATATTTAAAGAATAAATTATAATAATTATACATGTAGAAAAAAATCAATACATAACTATTTATATAGAATAGCATATAATAAGACAACATAAAGGTCCAGAACAAAAAATTAGATACGCCTTGTGGATTCTGTTCTATATCACTCACCTATATCAACATTTTTTTATTTAAAAAAAAAACATAACATTAAAACTTAATACAAGAAAAAAAGTTTAATAAGTTTCCATTACAAATTATTTGGGACCACTACAGTTTTATAACACAAGAATCACTTTGAATATAGGCTATCAAAATTATTTTCATCCCCTCTATAGCAATCAGGATGATTGATTAATTGTTTGTTTATGTTGACCTTTGAAGTTATTCTAGGGGTGATTGGATCTTGTATGTTTAACCTTTGTCAAATGACAAGGATGGATGACACTTAAGTTGTGTGTGGCACTCTACTCTCTAAACTTCCACACCATGCCAATGTGAAGACTTTGATCCTCAACAAATATAATGTGCGTCAACTTCTGTAGTACAAGGACTTGAACCCATGATTCCACAATGCCACCCAAAAATTCAAATAAATGTCTAATTTCCTTTAAGATGTCTTTTGAAATGGATATAATTTTACTATTTATTTCCATAATTAGCAGTTTATGGTAATGGTAAGCCTGCCAAATTGTAAAAACTACCATTTACCATTAATTTTCAAAGATAATTTAGAAAGTACTTTATTCTGTCTTATAAAAAAAAATTTCTCAAAATTCTTGTGTTTGCAGGCAATTTAATAAACTACAGGATTCTTCATTTTTTAAATCCCTTTTAATTCTATATATCTTCCCCCTAAATTACAGAATTGTTTGCTACAGTTCCACAATTCATTTAAATGCATGTATTTAGCAATAAGTTCAAAAAATTTTTAATTCGTAAATTTCAGAAGTATGGTCTGTATTACGTCCGGGTCACCAATATGGTGGTGCAAGTTCGGAGGACAGAACTCACAACGCTTGGGTCCGCAGCCACATTACATAACCACTGCACAAAAGTGATCACTTTTGTCTAGTGGTAATGTGACGCGGCTACGGATCCGAGCGTCATGGATTCTGTCCTCCGGATGTGCGCCACCACATTCCTTTTAGATCACAAATTATTTATTTTAATACCAGCAATATTCGTCTTTTAATAATTTCATTTTGCCATATGGCATGCTTCAGATTTTCCTAGATTGAATTTTTATATTTTGCAGGAATATAGAAACAATAATTTTAAAATTAACATCTGGATATGGCAGGAACATAAAAAATTGAAAAGATATAGAATAAAGAGAATAAAGAATACAAAAGCTCCAATAATAATTATTATTAGACATAATGCTTAACAATAATGTTTTTGTAAAGAAATAACAAGTTCTTTTTTTGCTTGTTTTAAACTGTTATTTTCTCAGCTAAACACGTTTACCATGCAGTATATATCAATTTTTTTCAGTAAATGAAAATATTATTCTGAGATTCATAAACATTTAAGACAAAAAGAAAAAGAGATCATCTTTGTGATAAAAATAAATTACATGGATGAGCATGAGTGAGAGTATGTTTATTAACATCACATTCTCTAAAGCAATGCAAGGATAATCGATTATGAAATTTGTAATTTTAAACGTTGGCCACACGACTATTACAACACCTGAGGCAGAACCCATTCTCCTAACATCCATTTTGAGGCATGACAGATTTAACATGCATCAGGCTCTCTACATGGTAGGTCTTCAGTGATATCAAGACTTGAACCTGATATTCGATAACACAGCTACAAGTTCTTTGCTACCGTTGCCACATAAGCATTATGAACAGATGTATCAAAGAAAAATTCTTTTGCTAACAGTAATTTTCTTCAATACAGATAACATTTTAGACATTGAAAATTGTTCATGTAATTATTAAACAATTTTTGTTAATTTAAATTCTTGCTAAAATTTACAACAAAACGGTAAATTCTATTAGAATATTGATTTAAATATGAATGTTCTATTTCTTAATATTTATGCTAAAAAAACAATTACAAAAATTAAATAAATGCTATTTTACATCTTTAAATAAATTCTTTGTTTTATAAAAAAAAAATTTCTAATACTTACAAAATCAAAAATTTTCAACCATTTTTTGCAGCATGAAATAACATCCAATAAATTTTGCTTTTGTTCTGAAGTTTCATTTTGAAAAATTTCATCGAGTGGTATATGACGAGAAACAACTTTTATAACAAAATTATTAACCTAAAAAATATTTGAATGATTAAAAAAACTTATAATAACAAATATTTTAAAACAAAATTTTCATTAAAAAAAAAGGAAAAAAATTTTAAATCATCTTATTACGTAAAAAAAACATATAATTCATTTTTTTAAATAAAATTTCTAAAAAATTTAAGAATTATTTTAAAATATAAAACTCTTCAAAGGTACACCAAAACAAATGTCAAAAATTTATAAAATATTAGTTATTGTCATAAGCAACCAAAAACAAAAAAAATAATTTAATTCTCCATTTCTTTAAATGGAATTAATCCCAAAAATCCTTAATAACACTTACAGAGTATAGAATTAAAAAAAACAATGGAATAAAGAACTGAATGTATGCATTACCTCACAGAGTAAATTTGAAACTCTATTTTGCTTCTTGAAGTAAGGTGAATTGTTCCAAATTATTCGAACTAAATCTAGTAATCCAGAAAGATGTTCTGGAATCTCATCTAATGAAGATGATTCAATATTTTCACATGGAGTTTTTAAAATTGAAAGGAATTTAACATTACTCTGTGCTAAATCAAATTCATTCTGCAAGATTAAGAAAAAACAATTTGCAGATTTGAAATACTGAAAATACTATCTTTTATGAAATTAAAAATAGAAACATAATCAAAAATTTAATAATAAAATTAAAGCAATTGAAAAAAATTTAAGAAAACAAATTATGCAGTTTTGAATTAACAAGTAAAGTTACTATTTTTACTTTACATTGTAATTTAAATTTAATTTTATAAAGGAAATTGTAATTATATATATATAATTGAACATATATTGTATATCCATTGAATTCTTTTTATCTCATAATATGAAAATGAAATTTTATCCATTCAAAATTTTTTTTAATATAACAATAATTTAGTAAATGACTTTTATAATTAAATATAACTGTACAGTTGAAAAAGTCCAGTAAAAATTCTTAGTTTTGGATTTCAAAAATTGTGAATACAAATATACCAGAATATGACCATTTGTAACTTAAAAATCTATATTTTGAGAACTGAGCATTTCCTACTTAATAACTTTGTTTTAAGTATGATAAATAAAATTTTTAAATCAATATAAAACATAAAATTCTATCAATAATTTTTTTAAAAATTAAAAAAATATTTACTATATTTTAATTTTTGAAAAAAAAAATTAATAACAAAACTATTAGTTGATTTTAACCTGTAATTGATTAGACACTTCCGAGAACTTAAAATATGACATTAATTGAGCACTTTTCAAAATTTCAATGCACATTTTCACATCATGACGCTGTAATTGGACCAAAACTTTCTCTAGATCAGCACACTTCAACTCCCAAAACTCCATTTCTTCAAGTGGTCCAGAATCTTCCATATTTGCATCTCTTTTCATGATGACACCCATAAATAACCATATCCATTTCAAAACAGTTCCTAAAAATAACAAAAATTAAATGGGGTATTTTTGTGTGTAAGACCTTTTATATAAAGTGGGATTTTATAGTTTTTAAGGGTTAAATAAAGTAGTTGTATAAAAACTATAACAGAAACATCAAGCACATTTTATCTTTAACTAACAATTAAAAATTATGATATCATCGTTTGCTGGCTTGAAAAAGTAGCGTGTAAATGTATGCATAAAAAATAGTACACAAAATTGGACAAAATAAATCCATTGGTTTGAAATTTGAATAATACCTATTTCTTCACAGTAAATTTAAATTATTTTCAATGAGTAAGTCACATATAGTAAACTCACAAGTGGATGTATGTTTTGCTCCCTAGTGTAAAACAGCAAAAATTAGCCACACAAAAAACATGAAATTTTACTATAAACCTCATGTAATAAAGAAACCCAGCAAAATGCTTCTTAAAACTTGTAATGAATATGCAGTTTGTGGAAATAAAATTAATGACAAAAATAAACCTTTTTATTGTGGTTTTAGACATTCAAATTTATGTACCATCAAACATCTGAAAAAGAACATTTGTCCTCATATTTCTAGAATTGGAAACATAATTAGAGTATGTGCATATGAAAAATTTAATATTTATATTTCAAAGTCCATGAGGTTAGATTTTGCTATTTTATGTAAATATAATTTTTATGTGGTCCTTCCACCTTTCTTTTTTTATCATACTTTGTACTTCACATTTTGTTATATAGATTATCAATTTCATAATATAATTTTAATATATAGACTATATCTATTTTATTATGTAATTACTAATAAAATGGACAATCTTAAGTAATTTATTTCAATGGTATTTCTTGCATTTATACAATTGAGTCTGCATTGTGTAAAATTTTATTTACTCAAATAAGATATAGAGGGCATTAAAAAATAAACATAATTTAATGAGTAGATGTTAAGGTTAACTTAGATTTACAATAATAAACAAATTTCCATAACATAAAACAATATATATATAATATAAATACGAATATTCTATTTAAGGTGTTATAACTCAAATGATAATTAATAATACCATAATTTTGAAATTTATGTATGGGTGAAAAACATTTTTATGATAGGTGAAAAAGTTTTTTTTAATTTCTGTACATGAATAAAAACATTTTATTAATATTCCAAAGATATAAATAATAAATTGCATCATTACAATATGTTTTTAAAACCTCTCACTACGTTCTCCAAACATTTTTACAAGAATGAAATGTTAATGATATAATAAAAAATATAATATTCACTTTATCATTTAAATAATGTACATAAAATTAGAATATTCAAGATTTTTCTTTACTAAGAATGAAGAAAGTACATAGAAAACAAAAATTACTTTCAACTTGATTAAGAAGATCTTTTTGTTCAATAACAGTTGTCATATCTTTCTCAATAATTTCATCAGGCACATACAGAGCCATCTCTTTATGAAGTTTATTTTTTAGATCAAATAATTCTAAGAGAAACTTTGATAGATGCTCCAGGTAGTCAGATTTGATGCCTTTGATTATTAAGAAAAAGAAAATAACACAAATTTTAAGTTATTCAATGTCCCCCCCCCCACCACCACCACACAAAAAATTTGAAATAGCTACAGCACCTTTAAGATAATATAAATATTTGTTAAAATGCATAAATTTTTTAAAATTAAACAATTTACCAATTCGTAAAGTAAATTTGTAATTTGATTTATTATAATTACTAAACTATAATTTGACATTTTCTTCCAGTTAAAAATTTAGTATATTAAAACAGATTATGAAGGTCAAAGACTGTTTTTCCTATCCTTAATAAAAATTAATCAAATCTATTAAATTTAATGAAATAGATAACAAAAAACAAGATTTATTGAAACAATACAATACAACTTTAATCAATATCTAAAACATGATATACTGGCCCTTAAAATTGCAACACTGTTAAGAAAGGATTATTCAAATGTTAAATAAAAATGAAAGATACTGGAATACACAAATGGTTAGCATTTAAATCCAAACGAATGATGCAGGAGGGAGAAAGGGCATCTCAAACTCTGTGTAAAAGAAAAGTTATGCAGTAGGGTTCGCATTCAGAAATCGCCTTTGAATAATATTTGTTTGGGAGAAGATCGTGTTTTATGCCTAGTATAAAAAAGACGAAATGGCTAGTAGTATGTGTCGATAGTAGCTGTATCATGGCTTATCAAGAGTGTGGTTTATCGTTTCGCTATATTGCTGCTCATATTAGTCGGAATCGAACGACTGCTTTGCGAATATGGAATCGATGAGTTCAGGTGTGTCAAACTGAACGCCATGCACGATCTCGACAGCCTCCCGCCACTAACAAACATGCTGTCAAATTGGCCAAGCACGAAAGTACAGCCACATCACTGATTTTGAACAAGGAAATGAACTTGTTTGCAGCAGGTATCCACACGGATCGTGCAACGACGTCTGGGACAACACATGCTGCCTGCACGGCGACCATTATTGCAGTTTCCCTCGACTCTACAGCATATAGACGCGCTGCGACAGTGGTGCACCCAAAGAAAAAATTGGATATAGAAGTGGCCCCACGACGCCTTTTTAGATGATTCCTGGTTCTGCATTATCCGTGTCCGGAGGTGCAGAGAAGAACGCACCTTAAATTCGATAGCGCAACACGGACCCTGCACCTAGTGGGATGGTATGGGCAGCCATTGTGTATATGACAAGAACACTTCTTGTTTCCATCATCGATAATCTGAACAGCCAGCGTTAGATTTCTAAAAGCTTAAAGCCCCTGGCTGTGCTCTATCCTTGAGGCCTCGGAGATTTCTTTCAACAGAACTCAAACCTGCCTGCAGAATATCTTATCTTGATGCACCTCGATACAGAGGATGTTCAACTATGTCCTGCCCAGCACGCTCTCCAGATCTCTCCCCCTTTGAAACCATCAAGGCATTAATTATTAAGATATTGGACAGCCACCAACCTAAGATATTTAACCACTACGATTGATGCAGTGTGGCAAAGTCTTGAAGCAGCGTGGAATGATTTGTCCGTATGTGTCATCCAACCCCATTTCGATTCGATATTAGATTGGGTTAGAGATTTTTAGCTGCCAGAAGCGGCAGCTGTGTGTACTGATTTCAAATCCTCTACACACCCAAATTGTCTGAAAATTTAATCATGTTCTCTTCCTACAATACTTTATCTCTTCTATAAATAGTTTGGTTATTCACTTTCCTTTCTGGTATTACCATTTTAATGGTCATCAGTGTCTGTTCATAAACTGGAAACAATCGCTATTGGGTAACAATATATATATATATTAAAAAAAAAAATTAACAACCATATAATTTTACGTTGAAAACAAAACTGCAATTTATTCTAGGAGAATAATATATTTTTGGATTCCAACAACTACATATATATATATATCATTTTAATGAGAATAGCTATTAATTGCAAAAAAAGCATAAAAATGATTAACTATTCAGAAGCTTTAGTAATATTTGAATAAAGCATAAAACAGTTATACATATATAAAGTAATAAAATTACAAGAGAGTAAATACTTAAAATGTCTTTCTTAGATTATTGCAAGCAATTGAAATAAATTACTGAATAATAATCATCAAAGGGGGAAAAAAGGATACATTTTGACCATTCTGTGCCTTTTGAAAACATAGGTAAATATACTCTACAAAGTGCCTCATACAAACTTTCAAAAAAAGGTGCTTTAGCTGATCCATATACGAGTTTGCTACCATAATCAGATGAAACTAGTTTTTCTGGTGAAATTTTAATAATGTAAAAAAGTTCATGAACTCGTACTTTTGGGATGCAACATTCAATCATAAAAGAATCTTCTAAGAAATATGAAGTCAAAACACAAGAATCGGGATCTATGACAAACTGCCATAGTATTTGTTCATGTTCTTCAGTCCATGACTCTTCAATATTTTTTTCTAGAGTAATGACATTTTTTAAATTTTCAACCTGTAAATGAATTAATTATATAATAAATATATATATACAAGGTTAATTTTTAAAATTACAAGAAGATTGTAATACTTTTTATAAAAATAGTATAAAAGTATAATAATTTTATTGTATTGTTCTGTACAAAAAAAAAAGAAAAAAATTGTGATAATACAGTTTAAAAAATTAAATGGTAGACACAAATCAAAAATTATAAACAAAACAAATATTCTTCTAAAACTTTTAACATTTACCAAAATCAAACCCAAAAGATTCTGCTATATTTAAAATAATCAGGCATTGAATAAATGTGATTACTTTATTCATATGTTAGCGTGCACATGTGTGTCTATAATGAGTAAATTAGCTATGTAATAGGATAAAATAAGGTAAATAATATAAAGAAAACATTATGTTAATATTTTAACTAAAAAAAAAATTTTACTCAATTTTTTTATAATTTATTTCATATAATAATACATATAAGAATACAATAAACATCAAAAAGAAAAAATATTCTAAAATTAATCATTCCATGAACTGAAAGTAAAGGCTTCTTTTAGAAAATAATGGTGGAAATGTAAATTTCATTCCAACTTTACAAAATTAAAACAATCAGTCAAATCATGCTTCATATCAACAGCAGTTTTATGCCTATAAACAAAGAATTCAACTTTTAATTTTATAAAAGGATTTTAAATGTATTTTATAACAATATATATGTAAATATAACCAGTGGCATAACGGAGAATATTAAGACCCCCTGCAAAGTCCGGTTTGGGGCCCCTAGCTAGATCTTGCATGCTTGGCATAAGTCAAGCATTGGCCTCTCTAGAATCCATGCCCCCCCCCCTTCTGCAATGTGGGGGATGTTATGCCACTGAATATAACCACCACCACCCCTTCCTTCCAAGACATATAACTAGCTTATTTTGAACTTGCATATTATCGTGTCAACCCTTTTCACCAAACAAAAAGCTGCTGCCAAATGATGAAACTTAGTAAACAAAATAATATGGTAGTTGTTACTTTTGAATACCATGAGGAATTGTTGGCCAACAAAATGATCAGCTTTTGTTTGACCAGACACAATTTATTTCCTCAATATGTTCACAGTGGACACTATAACAACCTTACAACATACCTTACAACATAAGTACCATTTATTTTTTCCAGATAAAATGTTCTTCAATTAGAAAATAAAGAATAGTAGCATGATTGCAAGTAATAAATTTAATTTCTTTCTAAATTAAATAACAAGAGTAAATCGTGATAATTTTTCTCTTTTCATTCTCTACTACATAATTTATTTATAGCCTATTAATCCATCAAATTTTAATAAACAAGTTTTTCAAAAAAAAATTCAATGAAACACTTACTACTATAGCAAAGTCATCTGAAGTTGAGAAATCAATTTCATCAAATTCAGCTAAAGAATATCGCCTTACAAAACCTAAAAATTATGCATTTATCAGCAAAGAAATAACACAAGAGAGTTAAGAATAATTTAACTTACAATACAATATGTTACATATATGAAATGTTAAAAATATAAAAACAGATTGTGCAAGTAGATGAAAAAATATTCCTCAAGTCCATATATTAGTATATGGAAGTATAAGTTAAATACTTAATTCTTTCATTTTCCTTTGAAGATCTTTGATAATGTCTTAAATTTAATGTAAATTGCACTTATTTAAAATGATTATGACAATAAAGAATTCAGCCAAATGTGAATACATTTGGACATCATGTTTTCAACAGAAAAATTAACACATAAAACTACATTTCGTGAAGCTGTAACTGTAACCAAATTGGATTGTATCCATGCTGAGAACTTAAAATGAAGTTGAAATACAGATTCTGTAGCAGGTGATACAATTCTACATGAGATTGGATTATAGATAATAAAGAAATAGATATAGAGCCTATATTTAATGAATGTTTAGATAATTATGGCATATTTCTCTCTCTCTCTCTCTCAGAAAAATAATAATAGACCATAAAATTATTTGAAATCAATGTTTTGCCAAATAAAAATGCTTTGAATTCAAAACATCTATTTTGTCTCTACTTTTTGAACAAGCTTTATACATTACAGCTTAATAAGGAGAAGAATTTTATTCCCTCTACTAAAATTTTCAAAATTAGAATAGTCAGAAATTATACTAAACACAATTAAAGTACAGATATAATAAATGAATATAATATGTAGACTGGGAAGGACAAATAAAAATAAATATTAGTGGTGAATGAAAAAGTATACAAAATTTTAATTTAAAGTTATATTTATCATAAAATGAATGATTATCATTACTTATTAAAACAAGTGTAAATCATTCAACATTATGAATCCCAATTATTTTGTGCTTTTAGCTTCTTTTTAACTACATAAATTAAAATCATTTAACTACATTTATCTTTAAATATTCAATATGAACATATGTGCAATTTTCTGTGACTGTTTTTTATAAATAAATAACATGTAGAATTTAGAAGAAAGTTAAAATATTTTTTATCAACTTTCTTTTGACCAAGGAAAAAATTGCATGTAATGTTGTTGATCAGAAATGATTAATATACATATGAATGCTAAAATTGAAATATTTACTAAACAGTTATTTTTCTGAAATAATAACATTTTTAAAATGTCATTCTTGAAATAACACAAGTTTTAAACATCCCTTCTGAAATAATACAACGTTTCCAATATTTGTGTTTACAGAACATTTTTTAACTTCAAATTGAACTTCATTGCATTCTATACAATAAATAAAAATAGAGTACTTATATATTATCACAATCATATTAAGGACATCACATGAAATAAGGTACATGGTTGTCGATTCAGCATGTATAACACTTGCGGAATTGGGGTTGCCAACTTGGTGAATTATCTTGAATGTTAACCTTGTTGCAATATAATACATAAATACTAAAAATAGTTTAAATTAAAATAAATACTGAACTAAAACATCTAACCTATATAATACTCTTATAAAACTTATATTTTCATCCAATATTTTTTCTTACAAGGAATAAACTGTCAATGTTTAATTAATTACCTTATTTTTACTTTTTATTAAAATACAATGGCTGGTATTTTATATAAAATTATTGAAAAATGTTAGAAAAACTAAAAGAGTTCTTTTTGGAATCTACAAAAAGTTACTAATGAAATTTTCGATACTTACATATATTTAACGCAATAAGATACATTTACTACAAACATAATGATAGAACAGATTTGGTGTATATTTTATGTGTTCTCTAAAATTAAGAATTTTTACAATCAAATGAAGTCTCCAATGATATACTCATATCATTACTTCAAAAAAATTCTCATTTTTCAGAAATAGATGAAGTTTAAAGCAATCATGGAACTAATTTGATATCCCTTCGTTACACGTTTTGGGCGCAATTTCAAAATATCACTAAATAGACCTTTGGTGGCCAGAAGATACATCTCAAAGTTAGCTATCTTTTATAATATTATCGTCCCAACTTGGTAAAAATTTACAATTATTTGGTGGAAAATTCTGTAGCAGATAGATATCAAAATTAGTTTCGCAATTCCCTTCATTTTTCACATAACTGAAATTCATTACATAAAATTGTGAAAACTATAAACATAAGCTTGATTACAATTTAGAAAAACCCTTCAACGGAAAAACAAGCAATATCTTAAACAAAATATTAAAATATCAAAGTAAAATTATATTATTTCACTTTCTTATCACACACACAATCATGATCTAATAAAATAAGTATTTAGTGACATTCAAATGGGACTTACTGATATCCACATTCGGAATATTTATTATGGATTCCATAATAATATATTTATGAACAAATATTCATAAAATCTAGTTTTAAAAAACTAATTTCTATCCTAAAGCATTTCCAACTTTGCGCTCTCCACATAATTATTGCACGGTAACCATGGTTACCTTTCATATGGAGAGATGAGTGCTTACTATTCTGATTTAATGAAATGGAATCCATTTTAAAAAAATGCAATCAAATAAAAATATATATTTAAGAAATATTTATAATTCTCTTACTAACTATATATGGATACTAGATTTTTTTTATCATCAAATGCATCAGCAAGTAAATGACAACAGACCCTTCTATCGTAAGATATTAACAGAAAAAAAGGAACCCTTAAGACCGGATGTGTAATGCTCAATTTCGTTGGAGGCACTCAAGTCTATAATCTACAAACTAGGGTGGGTTACATTGATATTTTTGGCCTCTTTTTAAAAATCGCCAAGTTCATCGTTGGCTTAATTGAACCTTCTAAAATGTTTTCATGCCATAGTGCTGTAAGGTTCGTATATGAAATTCTAGCGGCGAGATTTATTGATTAGGTATTTAATAATTATAATTTTTACAATTTTTATATTGTATCAATTTCCTGTTAAGTTTTCCATCATTTTAACATATTTGCTGATTTATTGATTTTCTAGCTTCTGTGAACAACTAGAAACCTTGATTCATAATTTTGAATTATTATTATTTTACTCATTTTATATTGTATTTTTTTATTTTGTGCTTTGATTTGATATAATTAACATTTTCCGTTCATCGACTTTCTAGCTTCTGCCGTGTTATAGCTCGATTCTCCGATCTCGTGAATGTAAAAATTTTATGCTTTGATTATTTATAATGTTTTAATAATCCGTTTTTTATATTTCCTGGTTTTTACCACAATAGTAGATTCATTATTTTTTTAGTTCCTGCTGTGTGATTGCCCACTTGCCGGATCTCTTGAGTGTAAAACTTTTTCTTGACGTTAAAACGGAAGTTCTATTGATTGTCATGAAAAATTAGCATAATTATATGAGGTAAGTTATTTGGCTAAGTTTTTAAGTGATTGTGAGAATAATAATAGTAAATACAAATTTTCTGGAGGTGTTTTTGTTGAAGAGGGTGCCCTGCTGGGATCCAACCAAAGGTGATAACACTATTCTCAATAAGAAAATACATTTATTTAATCAAAGTGAAAAAAAAATCATTATTAGAATGTACTATCTAACGCAAATTTTTTTTATATGAATCGCA
This sequence comes from Trichonephila clavata, assembly GCA_019973975.1. Classification (NCBI taxonomy): domain Eukaryota; kingdom Metazoa; phylum Arthropoda; class Arachnida; order Araneae; family Nephilidae; genus Trichonephila; species Trichonephila clavata. Next base: position 109,507 of record BMAO01015583.1, read on the forward strand.
TGTAAAGATCTGCGCAATATGTTTAGATTTAACTTTCCCATAACCTTGTCCATATCATGAGTGAAATTGATGATTTAGATATTTAACACATTTGCTAACATGTGAAGCTTCCAAGACATATAAAAGAAAACTAGTTGTAGAAATCTCAAAGATTTTCTTTTGCCATTGGAATTAGTGTAATTGTAGATTTAGGTATTTAGCACATTTGCTAACATGTGAAGCTTCCAAAACATATAAAAGAAAAACTAGTTGTAGAAATATCAAAGATTCTATATTGCCAATGGAATATCTTGGTAGAATCACTGTTTATAAAGACTATGAAGGGATCAGTGTAATATGTTTTTCAAAGCATAATCAGAAATTGAGTCCTGAAAACATTTCAACTGGTTTATAAAACTTTACAGATTTCGTTAAAGCTAATCTTGAAATGGGTATTGAAAAATCTTAAGTATTAGAATATGTATTCAGGTAATAGGAAATAAGAAGTGGTTAATATGGTTTTAAGACTTGCTAAAAACATTACTCAATAGTTTTTAAGCAAAATGATGACAATAAGCTGAGAGAAAGAGAAGAAATAATGATGAAAAACTGTTCTAAAATATATTGTGTATGATTTAAAGTACCGTGAATTGACTTTGCATATTTTCTGTTTACTAAGTTTAATTGTACTTGACTAATAAGGAATGATTTACCCTGTTGCTCATGTTATTACTAATAAATTAGATACAGGAAATATGTATTGTGTTTATTCAACATTCTGAGAGAAAGGGTGCTCAGTTAAAAATTAATTGCATTATGGCCAATGATGACCAAACAGTTTCACATGCTTTTAAACACATTTTTGAATGTTGTTTGGCTTTGCAATTGGCACCTTCATTGCACTTGGAAGAAATGATTAAATGATCTTGTTTTCAAATTTTGAAATGAGAAGTGAAATTTCTCTAGTAGTTCTTTTGGGAGGAACAAGTTCAATAAGATTTAAACAAGTAATGGAAAATTTTAAAATTGCATCGACTGATAAAAAGCCTGCTTTTAATAAGTATTTTGATGATAATTATTGTAATTCAGCCTACTAATAGTATATGTCACATTGTCTACTTCTGCGTGTCAATACTGATAAAAATATGTATTGCTAATCTTTTCTCAATACATGAGAGTCCAATTAATTTAAAATTAAAATTTAACTGTCAAGCAGATAATTTGTTGAAAATACAGCATGATGCATATTTAGCACATTATAGAATTTTAAATGATACTCTCCCCAGTTTATATCCTCACAACCTATTTCCATTTCAAAATGGATTAAAAATTCCTGACAGATATTTTTGTCCAGGCAGCAAATTCTTGGTTTGTGAAATTGCAGATGGAGATGTATTTTATGTTGTTAAAAAGATTATGGTAGCATTTCAGAAAGAGGTTATGTGTGTGTGTGATCTATGCCATTACAGGTGTGTAAAATTATCATGTTCGGCTTGGTATACATGTGAATGCTCAGATAATCATGCACCATGTAAACATATTAAGTTCATTCTTAAATTGTTTGAGAGATTCCATGTTGTTGAAAATGTTGAATATACTTCTTTCCATATCTCAGATAGAAAGTGTGGTGTGGGGTCTGCCGCCAAAGAAATATGTAATGACATAAGAAAAACCAGGAGACTGAACTTCTACTTGTAGTATTAAATTGTTTATTGGAAGGTAAAATAGTTCAGATACAATTGTCTCAACATGCAATTCAGTAAAAGAAAAGTAAAAAGTAATTACTAAGAAATTTTATTTACCTGATCCTTATGTACCTACCTCCCAATCAGAATTTAAACTAGCAGTAAATATTTAAGCCAATTATTAGGGATATAATAATAAAAAGGAAAATTCTGGAGTGTTCTTTTTTTAGTTGTCAAGAAAGAAAACATTCAAGCTCAGGCATTACTCAATTCAAAAACTATTTGCAGGAAACTAACTGTATCTTTAACACCTGATATATGCTTGTAGTGGAGTTGTTTTATGTTTTCCAAGACAATTAGCTATGTTTTTATGAAGTAAAGTTGTTATATATTTTTATATCAGATGAGGAGGTAAGTAATTATCAAAAATAACCCAATTTTTGTGACAAATGGCTTTATGACAGTATATTTGAGGCATATAATTTAAAAATCATGCAGGATAGACATTCCATTGCAGTTGAATGTTACCACACAAATTTTGAAAAATGATGGGAATATGGTATATATAATTTTTTTACTCTTATCTATTAAGACTGCAGAATTCATTTTCATCCCCATTAATGTATCTTGTCATTGAGCTTTATTGGTAGCTAAATTTAGTCTCAAGAAATTATATTTTTTATGATTCTTTAGCTTTTGGAAATAAAGCTATATTAAGCTAATTGATTTGTGAAGAATAAAATTAAATATTTTATTTTCTTAAGAATAAGATTTACATGTTTCATATCTTTTTCATCTGAAGCAGTCTAATAAAATGTATTACAGTGCTTTTATATGATTGATTATTAATAAAATTTTAGGCAAAAAAATTGATTTATACTTTTGGAACAAACGAATTTAGAAAATACATGTATACTTCTATTGCAGGTAAGTGTTTAATATTAAATATATAAGATCAGGTGATATTAATGCTTGTTATCAACAAGTATATACTAAAGTAAATAGTATGTTTTAACTTATGTATAAATAATTCTTAATAATAAATTAGTCATCATTTTGGATATTATTTGTGCTATTCGTTGTACAGGAATAGACCATGAAAGTCTGTCTTACCTATTTAGAAGCAGAGGTATTTCATGGGCAATGTAGAAAGTAGTAGTGAAAGTAATGATATAATGTGATTGCCTTTTTTTATGGTATAGATTTACTAATAAGGATTTATTTTTTTGTCCAGTAATGGACCAGTTTTTGATATACTGTATTTGTTTTGTAAATACTTTAAATAGTTGTAATTTTTCAGGTTGCTTTATATGTGTTCTGTGTATCAACCAGATGAATGAATTTAATATTCTTACATCTCTGACTTTTGGATCTTAAAAAGTGCTAGATGGGATTTCCGGCTGTGGTGACATATACATTATAATTGCATCACAGTTGTGAAAGACTTTCTAAAGCATTAAAGATTGTGTAATGTAATTAATTATATAGTAAGTAATATTTATATGATGGGAAATGCAATACAAGTTAATATTTTATTTAGTTTTAAAAGTTAGTTTTAGACTGTCAACAGTATTAGTTACACAACACTTTTTAATACAGTAGGTATGATCCAAAACCATTTGAAAAATACAATGGTTTGTGCAGTAAAGTATTTTAAAGGGTGTTGCATTCCATCTTATGTCAAAATGGTAAAAGTAATGAATTTTTCTTAAATCGAAAAACCTGTATAGTTGATTCTTCATAATTTTTACAAGTTCCATAGGTAAAAAATTATTAACTGCATAGTTATTTATATTAAAATTTTAACATTTACATACAACATAAATACATTTAAGAAAAGAACGTTTTTCAGTACATGTTTTGTAAAAAAAATTAGGAAACTGTATTTCTTTTTTTTAAAAAAATGTATAAGAGGTATTCAGTTTTGAAGTCCTAGAAATATGTAAGTCAATTATTTCTTTGCTACTTTCCGTAATGAATGATTCTGCTGTAGCTAAGTTCATCAAAATTGTTTCCTTCAACCACATAAATTATACTAAAATCTTAAGAGGATTTTCAGATAAAAATGTAACTTATTTCTTGGTTTTGCTAGTTATTTTTATAATACTTGTTACTCAGCTTAACAAATATTAATTTTTTAAAAATACTATTAATACTTAAATATTTTCGCGATTTATACTTTTGTAATACTATTTAAAAAATAATTTTCCAGATGTGCTAAGTTTTGAAGACTTTCAGAAATATATAAAACCTGCAGTTAATTGATGAATTGAGCCTTCACAATCTTACATCAATAGATTAAATCAGTCGAATTAAAATAGAAAGATAGCTTTTTACTGGACCTTGTAAAAAGAGTTTGTTAACGTCTCTGTCTCAATTGCTATTATTACTTTTTCAAACTTGCATAAAGAGTTTTATTTTTCTTTGGTGATCTTTTTGACAATCACATCGTTCTGATTTCTTTAAAAAATATATTAAAATAATTAATTATACAAAGATTTTATTTAAGTAAAACGATGAAATTCCATAGAATTATTAATCTTGGAAGTGTTTTATTTGAAATTTAAGAAGATATTGCTGCAAAATAAAAGATTCGCAATAATATAGTTTAATATTCTAAAGATATATTTCAATTATTGTGAGATGTATGGAAAAAAACGAGTCTTACAGTAGTCGCTGTGACGTATGTGCGTCCCCCTTTGAGACACATCTGGGACTTGCCTCCCACGGCCGGATCAGGTTTTAGGAGAATTGATGACCACATGTGAAAAAACATCTGCAGTCGCTAATATACTGCAATGGACGTGTCTTAGTTAGCCCGGCAACCTTTGACACGAGAGGAGCATTTCGCCACCACCAGATGTGGGGAGTGAAAGGGGACGCCGAGAACGGTCAACCGGAGAGACCGCAAAGGGCCGTGAGAGAAAAGTATTGACAGCGAAAACTTCGCAGTGAACAGACACCAACAAAATCCCTCCTTCACAAAATTATTTTGGAACTCTAAAATCATCTCATAGTGCAAAATTGTATATTAATGTAAATAATAGCTGTGACTTAATTAAACTAAATTATAACATTTCAAACACGCTACCTTTATTGAATCAAACGTCACATCGCATATGTGTAACATCTGGCTTGTTATCATGGTATAGTATTTTAAAAAAGAAATTTAAAAACTCCATTCATATTTGTTTAAATAAAAGAAAAGAAACTGAATACAAAGAAGCATAACATTTCAGTCCACACTGAAATTCTAAAAATGTCAGCTTCCTGTTGTGAATGTGTGGTGGTGTGGAATTTAGGAGAATGAAATGTTATCCGATTAAATCCTTCACATAAAAAGTATACAAAGATGGCATGTCAAGTTATTGAATATTGATTGAAATTTTATACATTTGAAACAATTTTAAAAATGTAAAAAAAATTATTCAACACACACACACAATAGTAAATTATAAAATTAAATACTTCCTCACTAAATTTTACATATATTGAAATAAAAAATAGTCAAGAGGAATAGTGAGGAAATGTTATTCTTTCCTATCTCAAAAATGTCATTTCAAAATAAATAGCTGCTTCAATATATTAAGATGACAAAGATTTTGAAGTTCAAAGTGTTATATATATAAAGATTTTTTTACAAATAAATTATTTTACTATAGTTACTGAGGTGGAGGTGGTATGTTGGTCAAGAAAGAGAAATATTTATACCAAAATAAACAATTTTTGTTTTATTTTTGATATATATATAAAGAACAAATTAAAATGCAGTATTCATTTTTTCAAAAAAATAATAAATCTGCAACCCTTCTAAATTATTTTGAAGTAGTCTCATATTTCTCAAAAGCATGAATATTTTTCAGAACATCTTTTTCTGTTATGATCTTATTTAAGTCAGGGCACTTTTGTTACAAAAGCTGTTGAATTGTTCAGGTTGCTAAATACTGGCTATGTTACAGCATTAGTGCCAGGAAAAAAAAAGGAGAACTCAGACAATTTTAAACATTTGAACAACTATAACCTCAGGTTCTTATTAAAATATGCAGTTATATTTTCATCTACCTCTGAAATTGGTACATCTTATTAAACTAAGTGAAGGCATTTCTGGACAGTGCAGCATTGATAAATAAAAAAAATATGCTATAAATTTGGGACTAAAACCGAGTAGTGAAAAATCGAAGCAAGCACTGTACATTCGGAACAGTCCCGGGAAATTTGGAAAATGTATAATCAAGTTTCAAAGGAAATTATTAAAGGAATTAAACAAAGAAGGAAAAAATGTATTAATCTTTCTTTTTAACAACCCTCAAGTTAAAAAAAAATAACGAGGAAGAAAAATGTATACATTTTTCTTCATTGAAGTAAACTTTTCAGGAAAAATCAATCTCATTTCTTAAAAATAAATATTTAATTTGTATATCTCATACTTCAAATTAAAATTTTTATTTCAAGAAATAATAATTCAATGAAAGAAAACAGCCACTGTCATTGAATAATATACAAAGAACAGAAATCTTATTTTTTTTAAAAAAAGAGTTCTGTATGAAAAAAGTTTTTTTTTTCAAAACCTATAACAAAACCTCATTTTCACTGGACTATGTGTTCCGAGCAAAATAAACATCAAGGTATTTTGAAAGTTTAGCATTATTTTCCTGCCATTAATAATTATTTTTGAAATAATTTTTAATGAATTTTGAGAAAAGTAAAAGAACAGAACTAAAAAATAAACTATCCACTTTATACATTAGCTAAATCACAATATAAACATAATTTTGGACTATTTTTTAACTGAAAAATTATATGGAATTCAAGTCAAATTTTGTTTAGTATAAGCTGAAAACAATTTTAACTCTAAACAGTATTTAAAAGGCAATGCATGTAATTCCTACCATTTTATAACAGTTAATATATAGACAAATATAAAACACAATTTTCTTCCTTCATCATTAACACACACACACACACACATATATATAAGAATTGTTCTAAATGAAAATATGATTTAGTTTCAGCTAAAAAGTTAAAATGATTTTGTAAAAATAATCACATAATTCTCAAGTGTCTGTTTAGAAAAAACTTGCTAAACCTGATTCAAATGTTCTAAGGATTATTGAAATTTACTAAAAATCCACAAATAATCAAAAAAATATCAATAAACTAAAATATTTTACTCTTCTATTTTTAGTTTACAATATAGTTGTAGTTCTACATTCGTTTTTTCGGTTGCATTTAATATTTTTTTAAATTTCATCTTAATTTTTTATTTTATAAACATACCATATTTCTAATGAAATTGTATACAACAAATAAATAATGAAAAAATATTTATATCTTAAAATTCAAATAAATATTGAAAAAAAACATTGAAATTGTTCAGTAGTAAAGTTTTAAACAATAAACGCACAATATTTATAAAAGGTTATTAGATACCCACACACTGAAACATTTAGCATTATTCTCAACAAAGCATATCGAAAAAATACAATCTATTACACTTTTTTTTGTAATTATTTTGAAAGTAGCCAATAATACATAAAGAGCCAAATATAGTAACCCCAAAACATTGGGATTTGAATTCCAAAGCTGTAAAAAAATAGGAATAGGCCTCCAACGAAATTGAGCATTACACATCCGGCCTTATTTGTTCCTTTTATCTATCAGACTTCTATCGTAACGTTCTGTGGGGAAATAACCCATCCAAGAACGAAAGTATCCTTGAATTTGGAAATTTTAATGAAATATATTGTACTAAAAATATTTTGTGCTATATAGAGAGAGAACTGTGATAAAATCCATTAAAGAAATTAAATGTTGAATTCTTTTTCCTCGTTTTTTTTGTCTTTTGTGACCTGGCAACTAAATAAAGTTCAGCTTTGGCAGCTTTTCTTCTGAAGGTTTTTCTGTTTTGTTTTATTATACACGTATTTATTGAAAGTAAAGATCTTTAAGGGGAAAATATAAACACACTCATAATCAATTCAAAGCAAAATACTTCAATTTAAGTAGCAGTTTCGTTTTATATTCCAAATGTCTACACGTCGTATTATGAAAGAAACTCATCGTTTATTGTCTGATCCAGTACCGGGCATCAGTGCAGTTCCTGATGAAAGTAATCCTAGATATTTTCATGTTCTTGTGGCTGGTCCCGAAGGATCTCCATTTGAGGGAGGTATATTTAAATTGGAGCTATTCTTGCCTGAAGAGTATCCAATGTCACCTCCTAAGGTACGATTCATTACTAAAATATATCATCCGAATATTGATAAACTCGGAAGAATATGTTTGGATGTTTTGAAAGATAATTGGAGCCCTGCCTTACAAATTAGAACCGTACTTTTGTCAATCCAAGCATTATTGAGTGCACCGAATCCTGATGATCCGCTTGCTAATGATGTTGCTGAACAGTGGAAATTTAATGAACAAGATGCGATCGAAATTGCTCGAGAATGGACCATGATATACGCAAAAAAATAAACTGTATTATAGTTATGTACACATGTATATTACACACATATATATTTCAATCCTTGATGCTGTGTGCTTTTTAAATGTAGCAGTTGTCGGTCATGTACAATCAGCATTCTTTTTTCATGAATTCTTTTCTGTTTAGTTTTCTTTTGTTTACTTTCATTTTTTGCATGTCTAATCTATTTTAATTATACTCAAAGCTTTCTATTGTAGTGTGTCATAGTATTTCAAAATATGTAACATCTAATGATGAGATAATTAATTTAAGCTTTACATTACATAAAATCCTCTTCAAAGAGTTTTTTAAAAAAAAAACTTAATAATTGTTGAATTTAGGTATTCACACTGAAATAGATCTAAAAAACTATTTTTCTTCGTAGATTATTCTGTGAAATAAATTAAAGAAATTCTTGAATTATCAATTTGATTCATTGTGTATTTTTACAATGTTTTCTTTTCATGTAAGTTTTTGGACATTCCTAATAAATTATTAAGTACTGCTGTTAGAAGTTCTGATTTATAAATAATAAAAAAAACTTTTTACTTTGTAAGTGAATATTTGAATACTTTTTAATTATCTTATTTTAAGTAGTATTTAAATATTAATTTATTTAACATTGTCTTGATTTTTTGTGAAAAAAAAATGAAATATTCTTAACCAAGGAAGTGTTTTGTGACAATCATGGTTATTTTATAATAATCATTTCATACATTTGTTTAATGTATAAGTAATGCAGTTTTTTATTAATAGTTTTAATGCAGTTTTTTATTAATAGTTTAATGCATTAAGTAATATTGTTACATTACTTTAAGGAAATGGTTTTTCTTAGAAGATCTTTTCTCAATGTCTTGTTCTTGTTTAAAATATTTTTGATATTTTATAAAGATATCTTAGGGCTGGAATTTAAAATGATTATCTCAATTATTTTGAATTAAAATTTGATTCAATAGAAGTTTTTAAAAATATAAAATCTTAAGAGTTCATGAAATCATTTTCATTTTTTTTAAAAATCTAAATACTAAATATTGTTTACTGAAAAGTTTTACTTTAGTATGTTTGATTTTATTTTGTTAAAATAATAAAGGATACAAATTTTTTTTAATGAATTATTGGAATAGTTTCAATAAATCAGAAATAACTATTAATTTTCAATTTTTTTTTATAAATTATGTTTCCTAAATTTTTATTTTATAGCTATTAGTATTGAATTTTTTAATGCTGTCAAAGAGTAAGTTTTCCAACTTCCATAATGTGTTAAAATTTTGATCAATGACAGTTATAGGCTCAAATGGTGAAAAGAATTGATACACTAATCTTAATCTTGGTTAATATTTAATTTTGTGGTGCTAGTTTGATATAATGGGGCTGCGTTTTAAGGTTTTTATGTTCGCGAAAATTGGCGATAACATTTCAATATGGTTACCTTGATATTTTTATCGTCTGGCAATGTGGTTGCCATGGGGATAATGCATATTACAGTTAATTTTTATTGGTTTTTTTCCCTGTGGGTAACCCTATTAAATTCAGATGATTATAATTCGATTTCTTTAAACATTTAACCATTTTCAATTGCATTTGTTCTTAAAGCCATTTGCTTCTGTCTTCTATTGTATTTTGTGCTATTTTCGAATATGGATATTTCTAATATCATAAGTGAGTATATAATGCTACATATATTAATATTATATGTAATAATATATATAATCTTTATTTATTATTACATTAGTTATTTATAATTATTATGTTATATGAGTATTCTTATATATGATTTTTATTATTACAATATAATTATTTTTTTTTATAATTAGTATTAAACTACATTGTATGATTATTATATATATAATTACTATAAAATTATAATTTAAGATAATTATATACTGCATAATATTATTATTAGTAAATATAATTTTATTATATACTGACATTGGTTATTGATTGATCTTGGTTATTCTCAATCTCTTCCTATATTCTTCATTTGAAATATATTTCAAAACAATTCTTCAAAATTATTTTTCTCACAATTTGTTACTGCAATCTTGGATTCCATTCCAGTGACAAGTGCTTCTTGGTGCGATTCCTTTATCATGCCAAGCGCTGTTTGGTGCGTAGCTCCATGATATCAAACTAGTTCCAAAAACAGTAAGTTATTTTATATTCGGATCATCTTCTCACCAAATTGATTCTGATACATTTATACAACAGAAATTTTCATTTAAGTTCCCATGCCTTGTTCTGTTGCACAAGACAAAGGTTTGAGCCACTTCAAGGTACGTCTACAGCCAGGAAAGTGGTACATGAGTGCATAGTTTGTTTTAGAAATAAACAGTTGTCACAGAGCAATTTACAGAATCTTTACCTTGGGAGGGTAAACTCTAGTTATCCTTTGCTGTACATAGGAGTTGATTACTGTATAACCCTAATTCCATAAGGTTTATACCAGGGAAAGGACATTTTTAAAAAAAATTTATGCAGCCGTTTTCGTCTGCTGTTTTGGCCTCAAAAGCCATCCATCTTTAAACTGTTTTGGAAATCACAAATGTCTTTCTTGTTACATTAAACATTTTGTGGCTACATGGCGAATTTGCTATTATCTCATCAGATAATGTAAAAAACTTTGTTGCAGCTAATTGAGAATCAAAAAGATTGCATAATTTCCTGATGAGAAACTTACTCCTTATTTCTCTTCTGAAGGAATTTCTTGAAATTTCATACCATCAAGAGCTTCAAATTTGGGAAGACTACTAGGAGGCATGTGTCAAATCAATTGTTTTATTCAAAAAGAGCTGTGGGAAATCTAAAGCTGACTTCGGAAGAATTCTTAACCATAATTACAGATTTAAGGAATCCAAAAATTTTAGACCCATATAATTCCTTTATCAGATTCTATTGACGACTTGGAAGCGCTAACTCTAGGATACTTCACGGTTGGAAAACCCGTCACCTCCATTTTTGAACCAAACTTTTTAAATAAATCGAAAAGCCCACTTTCTTGGGAGCAAATGTTGACGAAATTAGTTACACAGATATGGACAACATGGTCTTGTGATTAATTAAATAATTTACAAAAACACAAAAAAGGTAAAGACAATGGAAATAAAATGCAATGGTTCTGACAAAGGACAATAATCTTCTTGTGAATGAATGGAGCCTAGGTCATATTATAAAGATATTCTCGGCTATGGAATGGAAAGGTTCGTGTAGTGGAAATAAAAACTAAAGGAAAATGTTGAATGTGGCATTGGTAATGTGTGCATTCTGCTCTTGGACAATTAATGCTGATAATTTATTGAATTTAAAAATTTTCTTTCTTGGAGTATGTTATGTACCATTTGTTCTCATTGTGTTTCATATATTCTTTTATTTACAAAATTTTTATTATTGATTGAATGTAATTCAACATGGTGAAAATACTCAGTCTATAACTGTTTTTTTTTCATTAACAAATCCACCAGTGGAGCATCCTCAACTAGATTTATGTAAACTTCCACTATTTGTTGTAGCATCCTCTTTAGAACAGCGTTTACAAACATCTATTAATGAAATTTCGGCAAAAATATTTTAATTGAAGGAAAACAAGCTATATAAGTAATTTTTTTTTTACATATCACAATTTAAAATTATTAGGAAAGAGTACAGTAAAAATCAAATTAATGTCTTTTTCTAAATGAAGAAAAAGATTTTAATTCAAAAGATTATTTTTCTCAAAAAACTATTAAAACAAATACTTTTATTGAGGTTGCACAGGAACCTTTAAAAAATTATTTTAAAAAAAAGATAATGTATAAGTTCTCTATTTCTGTCAATCGTATCTATAAACCACCCCTTTATATTATAATAAGAGTGGGCAAGTGAAAATTTGTTAATGTCTTACTCCAAAGCAACACAAAGACAATTGGCAACAGACCTCGTAATTTTGAACTGTGTTCAAGTGACTAGAACGACACCTGAGCCACATCCCACTCTCCACACCAAACCAACATGAGGACTTTGGGCCATGACTGATTTAACGGGTCATAACAATAGAAAATTACCAGTTTCAACCCTAACTACCAATAACTAAATCAGTACTGTTTATTGGGAAAAGTCAGTTTTTCAATTTAAAACTACAGATAGACTAGTTGAAATATATTTTTTAAAGATTTTGCATGCAAAATGTTTTCCCCAAATGACACTTCAACATCCCCAACTCTGACTTATTTCATGTACATTGAGTCAACAAAAGCACAGATAAATAGTTTTTTAATCACTGCAACTGCAATATTTTAAATTCTAAAAATAAATAACTTTTTTGTTGGGAAAAAAATATTTTTTTAAACAGATTATTGATTTATAACCAAAACATTTTTTTTTTAATTTAAAACAGCATAACTTACATGTATCGCACATAATTACATACAGGAATACCCCACTTAGTGCTGCTAATTAGATTCTCCAAAGGTACAGCATTAAGTGAATCTGTACTGAGTGAAACACAATCTATACAGAGAAATAAATTATTCATTCCAATCAAATTTGTTAAGATGGAAATATTCATGTATTTACTAAAAGTAAATGGAACAAATTTAAAGGGCACAATGGAATATTTTTTATAGCTCAATGCCTACAAAATGAAAAAGAAAATTTTAATTAGGAAATCAAAGATTTTACAATGATTTCTCCCCCCCCCCTCCATTTTTTTATACAGCAATCAAAATCATTTTCAAATCAATTTTTTTATCAGCAATTCTAATTTTTGTCTCATTTAAAGGCTTTTTTCATTTGGATCATTCCCTTCAATCAATTCACAAACCCTTCCAATGGCATTGAATAATTCTTCAATAGAAAAGTTTTTTCTGTCTGCATATTATCTTCAATTTCTGTTTCTCCCTAGTAAGTGTGTTCAGCGCAGATGAAGGATTCTTCATTAAGAAGCTTAAGAGTCCATTTGAATGAACTCCATGACAGTAGCAACATCCAATGAGTCAAAGCTAAATCAAGTTCCACGACCACTATTAATTTTTGTTTTGTACTCGTCAAAAATGAATCAAGGAATGATATATGTAATTTTAAAAAAAGAGCAAATTAGATTGCAAAAATAACTACTGTACATGGGGATAAAGCCTGCACTGAGATTGAAGTTTAAGATAAGTTTTAAGATTGATGCCTGCGGACTGTATCTGTCTTTGGGCAATCAAATTTACATATATGCACAGACTAATCATTGAGTTTGACCAATCAGCATTATTCTTTTTGGCATTACTTTAATAGTAATATTTTGGTGCAAAATTTTTCCTAGCTGTATATAGCAAATCAATCAGTATTTATTGAAATTTATTACTCAAATTACTAACAGCATTACAGTGGGGTCCACGGTGAGTACAGCCACACTAAATGAGGTATTCCTGTACAGTTATCTGCATTTGAACATTCCACTATTTATGTTAGAGGATATGATGAACAGTTCTCTTGAAAATAACTCCTCATTAATCTGTTATTAGGAAACAACTTTTCATCTATAAATGAACAGTTATCTCCAAACCTAGTTTTGAATTAATCAGTGATTTTCTATTAACTAATAATTATTTTTATTAATATTCTTCAAAAAAAAGCATCAGAAATAGGATTAATTACTGAAATTCTATATAAAAACATAATTTATTTCACACAAAATACAAAGAACAAAGTATTATAAAAACCATGCAGCTTTGGGTCTTGGAGTATTAATGGTAACAATCAATTTTCGTCATGTTTCAGAATTTTTTTTATAATTTATCACAGGTCACATGAGTTAAAGTAAAACTAACATATAACACTTGATAAAGATTCCTTTCAGCACAGTAGAATTTGGATTTCACTAAAAAAAAAAATATTTTTATTACTATTATTCTTTGATTAAAATCAACATTAAATTCATAAAGTAATAAGTAAAAACATATTTCTGTGAATATAATTAGTTCATCTTTTAAAATTTACACACAAATGAAAATTAATAAAAACGCTTTCAAAAAATGAAAAGAAACACAATATATTTAAAATTTTGAATTACACATGTACACACACCTTGCTAAACAAGCACCTTGTACAATAAGTAATTAGCAAAGAAACTAAAAAATTACTCATTTAACAAGAAACATCTTGCATGAGTGATAAAAAGGAAAGTCCGGGATTGTGGGCATATTACATCATTCCTTAAATATCTTAGTGTTGCTGTGATCCCACATTTTTCAAAACTTGTATTTAGACATATAGTTGTATGGTTCAGAGTATAGTCACCCTTGCAAAAATGTTCCCGAAGGAAAAAGAGAGGAGGGAGGGGATTTTGAGGTAATACCAATAGTCTGTAGACCACAATATTGTGTTTTTAACCAAGATCATACAGTTATAATCATAAATGAGCTTGTAAAAGGGCATAGTCAAGAGCTGACGAGCAAAAAAGCTTATAGAGTTTCATTACAAAAAGTTGATGGAAGCAAATTTCTCAGAAGAGGTAACTGTGGCTTTTCAGACATTCCCTTTATTTCTTCCTTTATAATTATATAGCGAAAAATTATTTGTATTTGTATAAAATACTTTCGAACATTTGACTTGCCTAAGATGGTTACTTATGTATTAAATCCTTTTCTATTAACAAAGTTTATTACAAATTGGCTAATATATTAAAATTAGTTCTAAAATAGAAAGTTTAATTTATGGATAATGTCACCAAGGTGAGACACTCTTTAAAATAATTTCCAGCATGTTTATGCATTTGCATACATGAGTTCAGAGCACTCATGAATGAATAAAAGATACACTTAAACCCTAACAGAAGATACAAAAACACATTCGGTATTTTATGACATGTTTAAAGATTAATAAAAAGTGTTGAAAAAAGACTTCACAAATTTTTTTCACAAATATTGAACATTTTATTACTGATATTATATTTTAACTATGATGATCCTTCTTTATCAAGCCAAGGAAATAAAAATATCTTTGATAGTTCTTGGTTTTTGCAAGAAAGAAAAATGTCACTATGTATAAAACATTTTATTTAAAAATTATAAAAAATATTACTCAGATCACTTGGGATCGTGACTGCTACAAGAGGTCACTCTCACTCCTGCACACACATTTGCATATAAAATGTTCTTTAATACCTTAGTTATCTTGTTCCACTAACAATTTCTATACTAGTGCAATAATAAAAATGCTGAAAGCATGGAAAACTGCTGAATTGTACAAAAAGAAGCATCATCCTGAAAAGGCAATGACTTTTCATACTTTAATATTTAATGGTAATGTGATGAGTGATATTTCATCCAATATTTAAAGTGTAAAAAAAAAACTAGAGAAAACACACATATATCATAAATAATGAATTGTTTTAATTTCTTCTATTTTCTGCAGATCAAATTTGCATTTCAGGTTAATTAATTCCGCAATCGAAGAAAAAATTAAAAATTTTTACATTAGCATTCTACACAAAATATTCTGAGCATTTTTTTCTGCACAGAGTTTTTACAAGAAAAATTGTTTCACATTACGAATCAGATTCTGGGATGAATATGTATATTAAGCAAGGTTCCACTGTATATATGTAAACATGAATTAAATATAATAAATTTATTATTTAATAAGTCATCAAATTTTTCTCAATAACCTAAAACTTTATATATACAGATAAAAAAAAGTAACCAAAGAAACAACATTATTCAATCAAAAATTCAAATACAGGGTATTCCAGGATTATTGGGACAAACTTTAAGGGGAGGTTGGGGACATCACAAGGATTCAGATTTGCATAGCAACCCATGGGCAGAAATGTCTTCATTCGGCACTAAGTGGAGTTGTTCACAAGAGCATTAGAGGAAACAGACCTGCATTATTGCAGTTATTTGAACTTTCATCGCCTGCAGAGGAGTATGGAACTGTTTTACAAACACCGAGCTAGCAGATGTGCACCTGATTGATAGATTGGCTGAAGGAAATGTAAGAGCAGCAGAAAGATAGTATCAGGAAAGGTACCGACAGAGAAATGCACCGGACTGCTATAGTTTGTTTACTAGTTTACATCATAATTTGTGATGGTAAGAGTATAATAGTTTGCCTTTACATTTAAAATACTGATGAACACAACTTCAAGATCCTCCTATGGTAGGAGCGATGGCTCCACATAGGATGGATTGGGATGCAAATTAGTAAATATCTGGCAGTCTGGTGCATCTCTCTGTGGATACCTTTCGTGATACAATCTTTCTGCTGCACATGTTAACTTATCGATTGAAAGTAGATAAGTCCTTCAGTGATATCATTCAGGGAAGAAAAAATAGCTATTAAAATTAGAGTTGATAAAGGTTTGGGTCATAGAAATCTATTAACACAGTGTTCTGAAGAGTTTAAATCCAATAACTATTTAATGAAAAGAAAAGGTTAAATTATTGCTTGTTTTGCTTTAAGTTAAAATTATAGCAATTTAGTATATTATTGATTATATTTATATAAACTTTCCTGGTGAAATTTCAAGGTTCAGTTGATTTACAGAAAAGATAGATTTTGTCCTTCAAAATAATCACAATGACATAGAACCCCAACCATTAATCAACCCAATTTCACATCTACTACACATATATCTTTTTTGGAAGCAAAGGATTTGAATTCACTTTGCGAATCATAACTGAAGTTTTGCACTGCATATGATTTAATAGAGCAAAAAACAATGTGATAATTGTTTGAGATATATCTGAGGAACAAAATGAATGCAATAATAAAGAATTGGTACAAAAGCTTAAAATTACACTTTGTCTTTTAAAAAGGCATTATATTATACAACAAAGAATGAAATGCAAAATCTAATTAGTTAACAAAAATATAAATTTTCTTCAGTGCAAAATCAAAGTCACATGAAATCACCATAGAAATTTGTGGTTAAAAAAACATATGACTTAAATTTTAAAAAAAAGAAAAAGAAGCTAGCAAGGTATTACATGAAGTTACAAAAGCAAGCCATAGGCACCCTCTAAACTTTTCTAGAAAAATATAGTAGCAGCAGTTTCCATATCATAACAACAATAGCATTCAAGGCCTATCTGTTTCTGAATCAACTAGGACAGACATAATATTAGTGTCTATCATTCTTTGAGGATGCACATTAAAAATGCCAAATGTTAACTGCTATAACTGAAAAACCAACTGACTTAAAAAATTTATTAAAACCTGATGCATGTACTACACAAACAGAATGGTAATAACACATAACTCAATAAGTTCCAGGGCCTAACTAATATAATAACAACTTTTAGGAAAAATTGAATTTTATTTATCAAAACACTCCCTTTCAAGAGTGATACATTCAGCCCAGCGATCTTTTAATTTTTTAATACCTATTTCGTAGAATGTTTTGTTTTTGCTCTCCAAAAGAGACTTCAACTTTGGCAATCATTCCTACACACACATTTGATCCAAACCTCTTTCCTTGGAGCATTCTTTTTAGGTCTGCAAACAGCCAGTGGTCACTGGCAGCCAGATCTGGACTGTATGGTGGGTGGGAAAGTAATTTAAAGCGCAATTAGTTCAATTTGATTATCCTTTTGTTGGACTTGTGGCACAGAGCACTGTCTTAGTGAAACAAACTTTTTTTTCTTTTGCATTTGAGGACATTTTTCCTTTACTTTTTCATTCAGTTGATCCAATAACGCCATGCAAAATTCATAACTAATGGTTTCTCTTTTCTCAAGGTAGTCAATTAACAAAATTCCATGCACATCTCAAAATACGGAGGCCATAACCTTGCCAGCTGATGTTTTGAGTTTTTGGTCCCTTTGGACGACAGCTTTCACCAGCTGCTGTTGATGATCTTTTTGATTCAAGCAAAGTAGTAATTGATCCCTGTTTTATCCACTGTCATATATCTACATAAAAAAAATCTGTTTATGTTGCTTAAACAGCTCCAAACAGTGCTGTGAATCCTCGAAGAGTTGTTGTTTTGATCGACAGTGAGCAAACGCGACACCAACTTTGAACACAGCTTTCTTATTGACAAATGATCATGCAAAATAGTGAATATACTGCTTTTTGATAGCTTCAAATACTCTGCTATCTCACACAACAACAATTTCCGATTGGCTAAAACGATTTTATGATGTTTTCTGGAACAACTGTAGAATTTGGGCAACCTGAGAGTTTAGCATCGTTTGTGTTTGCGTGACCACGTTTTAAGTCAGCATACCACCTCTTAACTGTTGGTGGTGGTGGAGCAGAGTCCGGATAACACTTACCAAGTCATTGTTTTGCTTGAACAGTGTTTCTTTCCATCAAAAAGCAATGCTTAATTAACACATGAAATTCTTTTTCATCCAGGGTTTCTATGCAAACAAAAGTTACTTCACTAAAAACTACTGTATTTTTTAAACTAAACAAGATATTATCATGAAATTTTGTGAGACATCTCATTTGAAAGTTAGTACTACTAGGTTATGCTTAGGAAAATTATAAGGTATTGCTATTTATAAGTCAGGCCCGGGACTTATTGAGATGTTAATTGTTGCACGGAATAATTGGCACATATGCTTTTGAAATTATGTAACAGTGTTTGTAGATGCAAGTACATCATAAGGAGGAAATGTAGTATTTTTTAAAACCAATATTATTTCCTTTTTAACTTCAGATTTCAATGGGAATTTGCTTCATGTAATAAAAGGATAATTGCAGCTTTCACAAAAAGATGTTTTGACTTGCATAAAACATTGCTGGGCACAAATTGTACAACTTTGAAAATTTGTTTAACATAACATTAAACTTTCACATTAAAAGTTGGAAAAAAAATTAAGAGATATATCTTCATATCTGAAATACATGCTTTGAATATCTAACTGCATAGTAAGGAAATAAATTACTTATATATTAATATTTAGTTTAAAATAATAAAATCCAATTCAAAATAAAAATATTTTAATCATCCACTAAATAACGATATTTTCTGTTAAAGTAAATACTAAATTTGTTTAACAAACAAAATAGAATTAAACAAAATATCAAAGAAATTAATACTTTTCTACACAATATTCTTTTTAGATGACAAAAATGCCAATGAGAAAGCAAATCACAAAATGAAAATGCAACTTTAATATTAAATCCAATTAATGGTGATACTAGCCCAATATGGTAGTTTATGTATCACAGCAATATATAGTATTGCGGTTATATAAGAAAGAAATAGATTATCCATACATCACATTTGTTAAGCTTTTTCCAGACTAATTTTGAGTAAAATATTGAACATACTAATCAGAATATTACTTAAAATTTTAACCTAACACACAAGTGCATTCAAATTTCTTTGAGCCTCAATCAAGTCTAAGTAACCACATAATTAAATATTAGTTATATTAATTTACTCATTTCGATTTACTATTATCAAACATCTCATACTGGTTAAACATTTTATTCAAAATTATAACTTCACATTCAAATTGTAAATATTTAAATATAATACAAAAGTCACAAAATAATTTAAATTAAACCCTATGCAATTTTCACATTTAGTAAAATAAACAAGAATATGTTGTGTTATCTATTTCGTTGGAAGAAAAAAATAATGCAATACAGATTGTTTTCTATACCTATCATCTTTAATGTATGATATTATTAGTAACTGCAACATAATACAATATATATGGGTAGTATATGAAAAATACATTAATAATTATTGATATTTTTAAATGTAATCACATTACCTTATAAGTTCAAATCTGAAATTGATAGGTATTTCAGAACTATATAAAAATACAAAACTAAAAACACATACTTACAATATTATTCCTTTCTGTCTCTTATATTATGGTACCATTTAAATATAAACTCTCTTTTGTTCCATATATAATCTTGACCATACATCAAATATAAACTAGAAATAAAAGTAAATTTTAAGTAATTCAGATAAAAAAGCCCACATATATTCTTAAACAAAATACTTAACAATTTTAAAGGAAGTTAAAATGCTAACCATAATTCAAGAAATTTTTATAAAATATTTATATAAAAAGTATATTACATTGAAAACATTAAATTCAAAATTACATAAAATTTTTTAAATTTTGGCAATTTGTTATATTTTAATTATATTAGCTACATTCAAGCTGCAATACAGTTAATAGAAATAGTATAACAGTTAATGTGGTATAATACTGTATAGTTAAATTTTTTTCTCATCTAACTATGCCAGAAGAGAATATGAAATAAGTAAATAAGACAGAGCAACACCACATTTGAGGGAACTGAACAGCCCAACTTGAAATGTTATGATGAAAACTCTGAATGATTGAAAAACATTTTAAAACTTATATTCGATTAAAAACTTACAGTCCATAAATAGCTCCTCCTAAATGAGCTGCATGATCAAATAGTCTCCATTTAGCTAGAAGACCCAAGAGATCAAGTGCCATAACAGCTTTTATTGCCTAATATTAAAAAAGTATCATCAGCACACATAATACAGATAAATAATAATAATATAAATTACTATTAAAATAAGCAAATAGAATTTAGGAAT
Organism: Trichonephila clavata; assembly: GCA_019973975.1. NCBI lineage: Eukaryota > Metazoa > Arthropoda > Arachnida > Araneae > Nephilidae > Trichonephila > Trichonephila clavata. Next base: position 130,148 of record BMAO01015583.1, read on the forward strand.
ATTATGCAAGCAAGATAAATAATATTCCTAAACATTGAACAGCATTAAAAATTTTTGTAAATCAGTAATAGAATCTAATAAATAAAGATTTAAAAATTAAAAATAGGGCAACTCTTTAAAACATATTTACTTCAAAATAAAAACAACAAAATATTAATAACTTTAGAAAAATGTTAATATAAATTGAGAAACATAATTTTCCAATGTAATTATTAATATGTTAAAATAAAAAAGTTTCGAATAATCTCTAAAATTCTATCAGAATTCATCCATTCAAATGTTCTGTTCTTGGATTTCTATTATAAACATTTTCTTATGAGCAGATTTGCATTATTTTGTATATTAAATATTGTATAAAAAGAAAACTTAGTGAAAAATAATGTAAATTTTATTCATGACACTTGAAAAATTCTTACAATTTATACAGAAAAAGGTATTTCAATAAACTTAACTTGATAATATAAATTCATGTTGATATAATATCTTAATGTATTTAATTCTAAGCAAATTAATATTCTCTTTTTTTTAAAAAAAAAATTTGATACAAATAATTTTAATGTTTTTAATTTATTTATTTAAGGATTAGAAGATACAGAAACTACTTAAGAAATCATTTTAAATATAAATTTATAAATATATTTTACTAACTCACATTGCCAGCTGAAAAGGTAAAAAATGGTAAGAAAACTATCTGAAGAGGTGTCTCAGGAAACTGAAAGCACATTGATGAGAGAATGGCCATTAGAGCACCTGACTAATAGAAAAATAGTAGTTTTAAATATTTATTAACATAAAAATAAGAAACATTATCACAGAAACTAACAAAAATAATGGTATAAGGGGCATTCCAAAAGTAAATTCATCATTGCTTTCACACAGAAACTTTACTGCAAAAAATGAAAAATACACCTTGCACTATTTTTTGACATTGTCGCTACCAACATTGAGCTACCACATTTTTAATAGTGTACAATCAGTTTGAAGATATCATTCAGGTCAATATCAGTGACAATACAGGCTTTGTCACACAGCTGGCAATGTTGTTTTCATTTGTGGTTGGGGAGAAATGCCCACTGTGTGATATTTATTCTCAATATTCTGTTTTCCTTCACTGAACATGCAACACCAGTGACCAACCATTTGACAAATGAAAACAAATTTCTGCATACAGGGTCACTGAATGTTAATGAATGAAGGACACACTAGTCCAGGGGTACTCAACCTTCTCTCCTGCCAGGCCCCATACAAATCATAGGTATTTCATGTGGGTTGCAACAAGAGAATAATGGGGAGAGGGGGGAACATTATAACTCCAATGCAACATTGAACAAAGAAAAAATTTATCAAAATATTAAAACTCATTATTGACTTTTGTTTTAAAACAATATTAACCTTTACATCAAAAACCCATACAAAAATACTTACATTTATGCATTTTTACTGTGTTATGGAGTAGTTATAATTTTCTTTCAACCATGAACAAGCCTCTTGTTTACATTCTACAATCAAAGCAAGCAAACTGATAGCATAATTGAAAGAACTTGCTTGATTGATAGAATTTCCGACTAAATTTTTAGTACATTGTTCTTAAATAATTTAAATTCTTAGTGCAATGAGCCATGACTGAGCCTATCAGAAAAGGCCAGCAAGCCACATGTGTCCCGTAGGCTGCAGGTTAAGTATCACTGGCCATGTATCCATTCATACCGGATAAAAGCACACACTTCCATTGGCCACCCTATTGTCAGCAAACATCTGTCAACCATAATGATTTGAGCTCAAATAACCTAGGCATGCCTCACTTCTTCAGCACTCTATGCATGTGTTATTCTTCTTACACTGATGCTTTATCTGTCATTGAATTAATAACAGATATAGTTTCTTATGGAAACTGTGCGTGTTTCATGAGGTGTACCATCTTCTCTTTCAAAAAAAGGGATAAAACTTAATTTCTGAATGACTCTCATAGAATAATTAAGAAATATTTTTTGTATTTAATATTTAAACAATAAATACAGTTAAACATAATACACAGTAAAAAAATTGAAACAAATTTTTGTGATATTCATGAGGAAAAAAATAAAGACAAACAAATCAAGAAGAATTTTTTTACTTATTCTCAATATTTTTCATGAAAACTAAATCAATCAAAAATTTACAAGTGTAATTCTGAAATAATTTTAAAAATAAATTACCAAAAAGTCTTCTTTGATAAATTATATTTTATAGCAACTTTGATAATATTTGAAAATTATTAAAGATTAGTATTTATTTTTGAAAGAAAAGTTACTTATGATTTTTCAATTATAAATAGATAATTTGAATTATAAATATTTTTTAAAAATAACTTTTAAGCATTGAAGCAACTCATGAAGATATAAATTAAAATCCAATTTTAATTAAATAACATATAGCAAAAATTATTAGTATTTAGATATATTAATAAGTAAAATGACATACAGCTCCTAAAGATGTAACAAATCTTCCAGAAGCAACTTTGAACACATAACTAGCAAAGGATGATATTACTCCTGTAATCATCAGAAGAAAAACTCATCAAAACATAAAACAACAATTATGTAAAATTTTTGCGAATAATCAATACATATAGATATATATGTGTGTGCAAGCATGTATGTATTTGTCTCCAAATTACATCGATAAACACACAGCACTCTGAATTAGAAAAATACTATAATGAAACTGAAAATTCCACACTAGAAATAGAATAAGTGTGACTCTACACTTTTAAAAGCAAATAACATTGATTTTACAAACTCATTTCTTTCAGCAGAAAATATACAGTTTTCCACAGCATTTCAAATTAATGTGAAGCAAATGAACAACTTTTATATATATATATATATTTCTGTTTAATTATACAACTGTGTCTATTAGTTTCTACATTTAATTCTGTTTTTATAAAAGAATATTTTTTTAATCTTTCAGTAACAAGCAAGAATCTGTCAAATTCATCAATAGTTTTGTTGCGTAAAAATCAAATAATAAACAATTAGCAATGAAACAGAGGAGATAATTTATATAAAAAAGCATATAAAAGTAAAAATATAAAAGATATATATATATATATATGAGTAATAAGAATGTGTGAATCTTTAGAAATAGAATTTCAGTCACAATTTTAAATTTTTGTTTTAAAATAATAATTGACTTATGAATTGAATAAAATGACTATAATTTATTTTTCAAGACTTTTAAAATATTGTACAAACCATAAACATAAAAATGCATCATAATGAAAATAATTTAATTTATTAGTCCATAAGAAAAATTATACAGTATTTAAAACATAACATATTGATTATACAGGCTGGAGCAGAATAAGTGGCCTGAAAAACAGAGTTCCAGGTTCGTCAGGGCTACTTTTATTTGCCCCACCCTGTAGTTAAAAATTTTGTCTGAATATACACTAACAAGGAATTCCCAAGAAAAACTTCAGTAAATATTCTTTTTATTCCCATCTTATCTACAAATAATCATAATATATAATATTCTTGAAAGGAAAATATAATTTAAGGACACATAATAATTTGATATGAATTAATTTTAAAGTGGAATTTTTTAATGTATGATTCTAAATTTAAAAAAAAAATTATTCTTATGTATGCAGAATGGTGCATTGATTTCAAAATGCAGAAAAGGAATTTTCAAAACTAATAAAACATTTTAAATAGAGATAAATTATAGTGTAAATTGAAAATTTTCTTTTAAAAAAAAATTATGTACTTGAAAATTTGAAAATGTATTTTACCTGCACTACAATACATTGCTACAAATTGTTCTTTGCCATAAAATGAAACAGCACCACTAGAAAAGCTGTACAACACATACATATTTACAGCTAAATGGAAAAAGGAGTAGTGGCTAAATGTTGATAAAAACATTGGCAAACATGATCCCTCTGAAATAAAAAATGTTTAAGTCAAAGAAAGAAGAAATTTACAAACTGACACAAAATTTTACATTAATATGATAATTACAAAATAATGAAAAATTGAAAATGATGTCTGAATAAAACTTTACAACAATTGCTGCCAATCTATATTATTCATATTATATATATACTAGCCGTTACCCACCCGCTTCGCTGGGTATTTCATGATGTTTTATAAATATATCCTGTTTATATATATAAATTATTGATATCTAAGTCCTAGCATTAAGAATTCGATTGTATTGAAAAATATACATAAACCTGTAACTTTCTCCTCTTAATAAAAAGAAAGGACAAAACAGCAAATTTGTATTATCTAATAATCTCTAAAATTGAGTACAGAATGATGTTATTTACGCAAAACCAATTTTAGGTGGATCTCTACTCCATAAAATAAACATAGAAGCCAAATTTCAAGTCTAAATCTAAAGGAACAAAAACAAAATGTTTTTCAATACCCCCCCCCCCCCATTCCGTCGAGACTCGGTCACCCAAACACCTTTCTTAATGGATTTCAATTCAACAATAGAAAAATGTAAACCAAATTCCATTATTATACTCCTTGTAGTTCAGAAAAGGGAATTTTTTTGTCAACACGTCCCAGTAACCCCCTGCTACCCCAGGAGTTGATTCCTGTCAAATGCATTCTTAGTGGATCTCTATTCAACAAAAGAAACATGCTTAACAAATTTCAAGTATGCAGGTCTAACAATTCTAAAACAGGATAACTCCCCTTGACCCCTCACAACTCTCCTTACGGGTCAATTTTTGTTTTACTCTTTGTTAGAGGAACTCTATTCCATAAAAGGAACATGCCTACCAATTTTCAAGCAGGTAGATCAAATAGTTTAAAAATAAATATTTTTCTATTACGAACCTTAATCCCCCAAAATGAAACTTGGGTGTTAATTTTCGCAAAACCCATTTTGTAGCGGTTCTGTACTCAACAAAAAGAATCTGCTCACCAAATTTCAAGATTGTACGTCTAATAGTTTAACAATTGGAATAATTATCTATAACCCCCTTGAGCCCCCGCATTGCCACTTGGGGGTCTGTTTTCACAAAACCCATTTTGTTGCGGATCTCTACTCTATGAAAGAATCTGCTTACCAAATTTGAAGACTGTGAGTCTAATAAATTAAAAATGGAAAAAATTATCTATAACGCCCCTTGAGCCCCTTCAACGCCGCCTGGGGGTTGATTTTCACAAAACACATTATACAGTGGATCTTTAATCCATGAAAGGATTCTGATTATCATATTTCAAGACTGTACATCCAGTAGTTCAAAAATGGAAATAATCATCAATAACGCCCCTTAAGCCCCGCAACGCCATTTGGGGGTCGATTTTCACGAAACTCATTTTGTAGCGTATCTCTACCCTATGAGAGGAATCTGCTTAAAAAATTTCAAGACTGTGCGTCTAATAGTTTAAAAATCGGAATAATTATTTTTATCTCCCCTTAACCCCCCGCAACATCCCTTAGGGGTCAATTTTCCCAAAACCTATTTTATAGGGGATATTTACTCCATGAAAGAAACATGCCTACCAATTTTCAAGCAGGTAGGTGAAGTAGTTTAAAAACGGATATATTTATCTATTACGCCCCTTAATCCCCCGCAACGCCACTTAGAGGTCTGCTTTCACAAAACCCGTTTTGTAACTGATCTGTATTCCATAAAAGGAATCTATTTCTAAAATTTAAAGACTGTGTGTCTAATATTTTAAAAATGGAAAATCTATAACGCCCCTGCAACGCCACTTGGGGATCGATTTTCATCAAACTCATTTTGTAGCGGATCTCTACTCTATGAAAGGAATCTTCTTACAAAAATTTCAAGATTGTACGTCGAGTAGTTTAAGAATGGAGACAATTATTTATAACGCCCCTTAACCCCCCTTGCATTTCGAATTTCGCAAAATCCGTTCTTGGCTGATCTCTACTCCATGAAAGGAACATGTCTACCAAATTTCAAGTCTGTAGCTTGATTAGTTCCGGAGATATCGAGATTAGTCAGTGAGTGAGTCAGTAAGTGTGTGAGTGAGTCGGTTTTCTCCTTTATATATATAGATATTAATATTTTCAATCAGTTTACAGCAATGAATGCATGAAAAAAAATAAAGAATATTTGTTTGAAGTTGTTAATAATATGGCAAATTAGAATCCTTTAAAAAATGAAAAGTTTTTTTCTCATATACTTAAAAATGTTATAAATGTATACATTATTAAACTGAACAAATCATATACCTATTGAAAATCAACACATATTAGCTGAAAAATATTGATTAAATTATTAGATGAGAAAAGAAAACTCTAATGAGACTTTTTTCTCCTTAAACTATCAAAGTAATAACTTAAAATGCAGAACAGAAGGATAAAAAAATGCTTATTAGCTTTTGAAAAAGAATTATAATATTTCTGATCATTGACATAGAAGCACATTTCTTTATTCTCGATTCAATCTAATTTTCTTAATCTTCTTACATATTTGCATAAATACAGTAATAAAAGAAAGGTTTTAGAAAATCACAGATTTTTTTTGTTGTTCCTATAAACCATATGTGAGTTCCTACAGCAGTTTTAAAAAGAGGACACTCGTAATACAATAAACAGTTCCAGAGAAACACATAAAATAACATTAAAATTTGATTTCTAAAATTTAAAAGCAAAAAAAAAATTATTTACATACAGTGTACTTAGTAGCTATAAAATACATAACTGTTTATCTAAAAATATTATACATGCTTAAAAATGAGAGAAAATAAGGGTTTTTTTTACAATTTCAATTAACTTGAAAAAATAACAAAAGACAATCCTTCAAGAAAAATTTTCAGAAATTCTGTAGAACATTTTGTCTTACTTTTTATTTTAATTTTGCAAAATATTTCTGGCATTTACACAATTGTAATCCACAATTTAAAAACAGTAAGCCAAAACATTACTCTGGTTCTTAAAAAAAAAAGATCTAAAATCAATCTTCCTTACAAAAAAAATTTAAAAAAAACAATGAATTATTTATTTTAATTCACTTCATCAATTTCTCTGTGTTTAATACATTAAATTAACATCAATAATACCTTTATTAAACAAAACCTTTTATTATATCTGAACACTGTGCAGTTCTAAAATCATATTTGAAATTGATCACTTTCTTTAATTTTATAATTCTAACTAGAACTCAAGGATAAGTTCAAATAAGTACCAAATCATAAAATAATGCAGATCTCACACAATATACTTCCAGTACTGAACATGAAACTATTGCATATATTATAAGCATTTTGATAAAATGTTTATTAAATAAAAATTTGTAGAATTTCATCTATAATGGTAATTTAAAAAGCAACACATAAAAAAGTAATACTTAGAGCAGGTGAAGCGCAAAAATACTGAGTCATGAAAGGGTACAAAGCTGGTATCCGCCATAATAGAAATACACATAAATTAATTCCAAAAATTGCTACGGCAACTTTTTGACCTTCACTTTGCTGATTCCACCAAGTATTTATCTACAATGATATTAAAATACAATGGAATTTAAAATAAAGAAAAAAATAGCCTAATGTGATAAATTCTATTTTAATATAAAGTATAAGTTCCAAATATAAAATACTTAGAATGACTTTTTTTCCCCAATTACATTACCTTACCAACAAATATTAATATTTGAGTACCATAAAATCTGGCGTATAAAGCGCACTTTTAACACAAAAAATAAGAGAGAAATTTAAGGATGCACGTTATATGCTGGGTATAAAAATGAAAACTTTAAAAATAAAAAAAAGATGAGCATAGAAAAAAAGTAGACTTCTACATACATCGAAATACTGCTTCTTTAAAAAAATGTCATTCCTTATGAACTTAAAGGGTTGTAATTCTAGAAGTACGCTATTTTTTTCTAAAGCTTGAAATAATATCTCAAATGAATGACTTCAAAACATAAGGGCATTGTACACATTCACTTTAGGTTTCTTCGTAAAAAAAGGGGGTGCGTGTTATACAACGAATATACCTAAAAACTAAAAATTGTAGCTTGAAAGTATAGGTGCATGCTATACGGCAGTGAGTGTTAAATGCCGGATTTTATGGTAATTAAAAATTTTCAGACATTTTGAAAACTTATTGTAATTTTAAGGTTACAGTTACATAAAAATATAATCAAGAATCATATTTCAAAAAGAAAATTTACCCTTTTTAGAAAAGGATAAGTCTAAATATTTGGCTTCACATTTTCCCTTTTCATTTTCTATGAATATGAAGATAAAATACTTAAAATTTATATTTTAAGATATAAAAATATGAAATTGAAACTGACGAATTTGATTACTAAATATTACATAATTTAAACCAAACATTTTAACAAATTTTAAGTAGTAAATTATAGAAAATAAAAAAAAAACATTTTAACACAGTTAGAAAGTGTGATAAAGAAATGGGTACAATAAGACACATTTGTGTACCATTCTTAAAAATGTACACATTTGAAATACTATGTCCAATAGATTCAATTATTTGTTAATAATATTTATGTTGAATAATTAATTAATTGAAAGCATATTACCTATAAAAATGGAAATTCATACATTAATATGTTATTGACACATTACTTATTAATTATTATTGAGCTTCATGCTCTGTTTTATGACAATAAAAAAAATACATTTAGATAATTTGCAAAGCCTACAGGAATATGAAAGTAACATTATACTTGAATAATACAGGTATCTGCAGCATTTTAAGTAAATAAACTTAGATTTTTTTTTTTTTAAATGCATTTAATATGTGTATTTTTTAAGTTTTCTATTATGTTCTACATTAAAATGTTTCAATAAAATTTTACATTTTCTTCATCTATATAAAGCTATTGAAAAATTATCTACATAAAGAAATTAATATATCCATATTTAAAAGCGACTTTTATTGAATGTAAAATGGATATAATGTTTAATATGAAATGATATGTTTAAAAAATAGTTTCAATTCAATTCTGAATGACTATTTTACTAGAAAAATTTTAATAAAGTTATAACTTTTTTGACTAAAATTAGATACTTTAGATGAAAGTATACATTGAGTTTTACACAACAAAACAATTTTTAAGTTTCTTAATTACTTAATAATTTAAATAAAAAATTTAATTTAAAGAAATTATCTACAATACCTGTCTTCTAAATTCAGATCGTTTATATTCTGGTCCATAAGATTTAAATAATGATCTACTACCCATAAAATGATGTGCAAACTTTCTCATTTCTTCATACTGCCAAATTGTAGTAGCAACAAAACAACAACCACTAAACTAGAAAGAAAAGATTAACAGAATGTAAGGCAAACATGCATTCACATAAAATTTCCCTAATTCTTAAAAATAAAATTATTGGCAGTGAAATTGGACAAAAATATTTGAATTTAAACATAAATAGGATTTGATGGAAATGTTATTTTTTTATTCTATTATTTATTACATATGAATCAAAGATGAATAACTTTTGAAAAAATATATATAATACATATTTTTTCAGAATACAAAGATTTACTTTGCAATGAAGTTAAGGAATGTGACACTAAAATGAAATGTAACATTGACAATATTAGACAGATAACATAATGAGTCAAAATTTAGTAAAAAAGAGACTAGGACTTTTTTTAATTGTGAAAAGTTTTCTAAATAAAATTCTACAAAATATAACTTTAAAATTTAGCCAGCAGACAGAGTTTTTTAAAATTGTTTTGGTCTTTGTCAGTTAAATGAAGATAATGGGGATTCTAGATATTATTTGTATATGAAATTCAAAAAATATATATAAATAGATTATTGACTCCTTTAAAAAATTTTAATTAGAAATATGAAATGAAAAAAAAAATCACAAATAAAGAAACATTACATTTTATTATTTCTTTAATTTTACTAGTACTGTTATTAAAACATCACAATACATTTGTAAATGATAGGTTATTTTTCTATAGAATTCACTTCTGTAATGGGTTTTCATCATTTGTAGAAAAACTAGACTGATTGCATCACAACCAACCAATACTTCCCAATACGAATACTTTCACATTTAGTTAAGAAATTTGAAACATTATATAAGTTAATATATTACATAAAATTTCAACACAGAAACCATTAATTAAACTTCAACACACGATTTTACACATTTTACTTGTACATAATTTTGAGTTTTCTAAGCTCATTACAATGGGAAGAAAAAGAGAGAGAAAAAACCCTTCCAACTCATGCATGAAGGTAAAAAAGACATCTATACAGACAAATTATATTTTTCATTAATGTATAAAATAATTAGAATTGATAAAAATATTTTTTATAATTCTTTATGTACATTTATTTACATACTTACAGAAACAGTAAATATAAATGGCTTGATCAAACATTTAGGACTTAGTCTAGATGTTACAACTTCAGATACTTCATTTATATTTCCATCATTTTTTAATGAAAACTTTGAATCTTTTGATTGTCTAATAAATGTTTTAGAAAAGCTTGTAAAATTAGAGCACCTGCAATAAATTTAAAAAAATAACAATAGATTAGTTTTTTTCTTCTTTCACATAGATTATATAAAATATAAGATTACAGTTTTTTTAAAAAAAATTTTTATAAAATTATTAAGCGTGTTTTAATATTTTTTAACATTTATAATAAAAATATTAACTAAGACATTTTCAATTTATTTCACTCAATTGATAAATAAAGAAATATATAGTAGTTATACTTAAAAAATTTTTATAAATATTTTAAGAGAAAATAAAGTTTTTATTTCTCAATAAAAGAAGGAATCTGTGCATTCAACTACTGTTATACTATTTCACATAAAGAATAAAAGTGACTGATTATGAAGAAAGAAGGAAACCTTCTCCATTTTTTTTTATTAGAATCACGATTGTTTGAAAATTATACAACTCTATTTTGGATATTGAGTGCAGTACTCTTACAATTGACAAATATAACTATCAAGGAATAAAAAGTAACAAATACAAGGCAAAAAAAAAGAAAAAGAATACATAGACTACAAATAAACTAAATAATGAAATTCTTCTAAGAAAGAGCTAATTTAAACTCAAATTACCTACAGGCAAACTTGAGGTTAAATTAATTTCTCAGTCATGAAAATTCGAGATACATAAAAATAGTTTTTATGCAACCAGTAAGAGAGCAAAGGAATTCAGCAGTTACTATCAATTCAGATGAGAACTAATAAAAATAATAAGCAAAATAAAATAATCCATGTATATTTTTTAAAAAATTTATGGTACTTATGTATTAGCATCACCACAGCAAAATTTGCACCACACAAATCACACCATATTTCAAAAAAAAAAGTCACTTTTTTTGGTGGAAAATAGCGCACAATTCACATGGAACAAATTTGGTGAGGTGGCATTAATACCAAAGTAACTTTTTTTATGACAGCATATCAAAAGCCAAATAAGCAAAAGATAATTTGTGACAAAAAAATTTCTTTTCAAAGTCAATTTGATAAACTATACTGAGTTAGAGCAATAATTATTAATATTTTTTACAAAGATTCCTTAGCATCATAAATAATTACAAACAAAAAATTCCAGGGATAATTGGCTAATACATTAAAATAATATAATTACAAAAACATATTTGGTACTTATCAGTTTACAGGGACCATGAAGCTAAATATGACATCAGGAAACATGCCAAATTCTAGCTTAAAGGTTGCTAATGTTATATAAATAGGTGGTGCAGTTTTAAATATCATGTATATTCAATTATTTGAGTTATAAATAAATGGCATTATTTTCAGCTTTCATAAATCTATTAATTATGGTTAATTTGAATTTAGTGTCATTATCTGTCTATAATATTATATATAGCTCATTAGTTATAAGAATTATGAGAAACATGTAGAAAATACACCAAATTCTAGCTTATATTAATGTATTTTAAACAGGTAAAGTTGATGAAACTTTATTATAATCTAAATTTTTATCAGTATTTACATCTTAATCCTGTGGCATGCTTGAACTTTGGTGGAATTTCAACAAATTTTATCAACTCTCTTTAGTACGGTATTAAACACATTGCCAAAACACATAAAATCTTTGATAATTTACAAGGGGTGATCAAATGAAAAGGTACGAAACGACATAAAAATGAAACAGTTAAATATTTGCATATTCCGCCAAGGGAGAATGTAGCGAGACATCTCGGGATGCCATTGGAGACTCTGACTGGGATCGGATCATGCGCGGGTGCCCGCATGCGCAGGAGAGAGCAAAGGCTCTTATAAAAAGCGGCGTCCAAATGATGTGAGCACAGAATTACTCGAGCACAGAAAAAGCATTAACTCCGATGTGTACTGTGAAACACTCCGACACCTACGCAGGTCCATCAAGAACAAAAGACCGGGGCTGCTCACGGAGGGTGTGGTTCTGTTCCATGATAATGCGCGTCCACACGTCTCCAGAGTCACAAGAATGGAACTGGACAAGTTCCAATGGGAGACGTTGGACCATCCGTCCTACAGTCCGGACATGTCACCCTGCGATTTCCATGTGTTTGGTCCACTGAAGAAACACCTGAAAGGAAAGCGCTTCAACTCGGACGACGTACTCAAGGACACTGTGAAGGACTGGGTCTCGTCACAGCCACTGGGAACAAGGAATCCTGCGGCTTGTTCATCAGTGGGATCGTTGTGCTCAGGCCTATGGTGTATATTTTGAATAAAGTCTATATTTGTACCCACCGTGTCGTTTCATACCTTTTCATTTGATCACCCCTTGTATCTCTGACATGGAAATCATCTTTGGAAATTAATCCCTATCATAGGGTTAATATAAAAGTACTTTTATCATGTTTTTGAATCCTTATGTGCAGTGTGCTCATTGTATCAGATAATATTGTCAATGTTTGTGTCAGCAACAAATCTAAAAGGCAATTGCCAATCCATTGTTCTAATAACCAATACATTGTACATTCTAGAAAAATAATTCACGGATAACAATTTAAAAAGTACACAAGAAATGATATTAAAAAATAATAATCTAAAAAAAAGTTTGAAGAAAGAAAACTAATTTATTGCCAAATTTTTGTATAATAGTTTTTAATTGGTATGCAATTAATAGATATTATATATATTAGATTACTCAATTTAATAATTTTTTTACTTACAAGTACTTTAAAACATCATAAATTTAGTCTAGTAATAACAAATCTGAATTTAGTTCAATTCCATTGATTTTTTTTTAAAAAAAAACTTTATAAGAATTAGGTAAACAGTAAATAAAACTAATATTTATGTTTTCACCTATGAGCAATTTTCACCTGAGATGTGTCAGCCCGGAATTGTATGCTGACAAAATAATTGGCTTTTGCTTAGCAAGAACCAGTCATTTTACCAATGTTTATGGTCAATGGACTAATGCATAAGTAAAATAAAAACATAATTTCTATTTACATAAATACAGTTTAAATTTTTTTTACATATCTTAATTATAAATATGAAAAATGATAATTTAGACCGAAAATAGTAAAATTTTACAAAAATGGTTCATTTTTTTAAAAATAATACAAAACATTGAAGTAGTTACATTACTCTAAATGAGATTTTTAAATAAAAAAAGACAATTTTTTTTAGTTTTAAATGAGTTATTTGAGGAAAATAAATTTTCATATATGAATGTGAGTGTGTGCATGCAAATATACTTTTCATAATTCAGGAGAAAAATTATGATAAAATTTCTCAGCAATATTACAGCTATATATTACTATGCCAGTTCCTTTTTTTAAAAAATTTTGCATAATAAAGATTGAGATTCATTTATGTTTGACAGCGAAGTTAAAAATAAACTCGTTTCAACAAAAAAAAATTTAAAAAATTTACCGCAATTGGCACAATTTTCTTTGCATTACGCTTAACAACATTTTAATGCTCTTTTAATAAATATTTCTAGTTGCGGCTGCTATGATCCGAACGAAAAGTTTACAAACATTTCATAACCTTTATTTTGCTAAATCAAGGATTAACCTATGAATCTTACTGGACTTCTAGTGTTTACTTTGACCAATCAAGGAAGAGTATCAGATATATAAACAGTTTATATTTGTTTAAATATTGGGAAGCATGCGCATTACGGATGCTTTTCCTCTACTTAGTGGTGAAGTGACGTCATATGAACCGCGTCTGATTTTTCTATCATTTACTACGCATGTCAGCTGGATCAAATCGAACTAGACGCTGGTAGCTTAATGATAACGAAATTGTAGCTACGTAATTTAAGATTTTACAGAAGTTTCTATTCCTTATTTTTCTACATCTTCCAATATATTAATTGAGAATGAGTCAAGGTAATCGCCAAACATCCCATATCGTTTCTGAAATTTTTGCTGATGTTGGAACGTCTTTTACTTTGTTGGGAGAGTTGGAAATGATGCTAAATCCAGAATATGCTGCTCGTAATAAGGTTCCCGAAGCTGATGTGCAAGCGCTGCGTGCTGCTATCAATAAATTCGGAGAAGATATTGATAAAATATGTCAAAGAATAAAAGATAGAACTCTTTTACAAATCAGAAACAGCATGAAAAGACATGCTTATGAAGAAGCTGGCTTGCCGTTGCGGAAGCAGCAAATAATAGCTGCTCCAAAACCTACCATTTCTCAGGAAAAAGTTAGAAGTGCTAGCAGTGTGAGTGTGTTGTCCCAACCAACCGCTACTAAATCGGCCGACATCACTTTAAATATGCTAAATGCTACTGAACAAGAAGTTGATGTTGAAGGACTTGCTACTTCTGATAAACTTGATTATGGCTGCACAGATGGTTCTTAAGTATTTTGAATTCATCACATAAGCTCTTTCAGTTGCATATGTGTGTTCTAACATTTGAATGTGTTGATCAATAACAATTAAGATTCATATCTGTTATGAATTTAATTTCAGTTGATAACATTGTAATTGTGTTTTTTATTCATTTTCATTTTAGGTAGATAGATTTCATAGTACATTCATTCAATGTAGAATTTGTATGTGTGAACATTTAGATTTTGATTCATATAGATTTTTTCTCCCAATTACAATTTTTGTTTTAGTTTGCAAATAACCTCATAAAATACCAGTATTCTGTGTGTGTTTATATTTTTGTGTATATAACTGATGCTTAAAAGATGAGAAACTGCACTGTTAAGATTGTTTTGTTTCCAATTAATTAAAATGGTTGTATTCTCCTTTGTTTTTGAAAAATGCCTTAATCCTTAACCAGATATTCAAGTTTTGGAATGTAATTAACTACAATACCTGATATTAATGTTAAGTAAGTAGTGAAGATTTCAAATTTTGTGAAAATTGGGTATTTTTAAAGTGTATAAAATTATGAAAACAAAAATTAGTTTTAAAAAATCATTAAAGCAGGTTTTATTTTTCGATCTTGTTAGTATACTTCAGTTTAAACTTAATTGCTAAGAAAATTAGAAACTTAAGATATAAAGGTGTGTATTAAGCAGAGTTTAATTTCAATATTTTATACATTATTGCATTTTTGGGCTTTTGTTCTGCAATTTTAAGATATGCATGTGTTTCTCCTGGAATTAAATAAGGATGTTCTATGCTTGTTATTAATAAACACAACTAGTTATCAATATAATACCTAGTCAGTATGCCATAAAGTTAGTTTCAATAAATTTTTTACCGGTTTTTAATTTCATTAATCTTTTCTTATATATATGTAACTGTTTAAAATGTCATGTGTGTCAATAATATTAAGAATCTTCTGTGTTTTTCACATAATTTGTTAAGAAAAGTTTTTTCATATCATATTTACTGTCGAGTTATTCGAGAATATTTGTTTTGGATTTTTTTTTTATCCAAATCAAATATTGCATTTGTATTCCACTGTAATTTACTCTTTTATAAATGTTAAGAAATAAAATTTTAAAAATCTCCTGATTATTTTGATTTTAAATTATACTTTAAAAATCACATTTAAATTATTTGTTTCATGTATTTACCAATTTCTTAAAAAGTTAAGTAATTTCATTGAATAATATCTTGTATTTTTCTTGGAAATATAAATAGCATAACATACAATTATTGATATTGTACCTAATAACTATACTCATTAAAAATTTTGTTGATTGATTGCTTTTTAAAGTTAAGCATTTTTAAGCTAGACAAGGGCTATTAAAGGCAGTCCTCATAATTTTGAGCCACACTGTATTGATGAAGATGATGTTTGAGCTAGCATTTGCCTTCCAGACTTCCTCATCATGTCTATGGGGGGTGAGGACTTGAAGAACCATTACAAATTTAGTCTATAGATCTTTATGGCTATGAGGACTTGAACCCACAAATGGTCGGCAATCATATGTTTTCCAGCCCTTCAATTCATGCACCTTACTGTTGCCAGCTTTTGCTTTTCATAGAAAATTTCTTTTGAAGAGAATAATTTTGTGTACATAGTTAAACAAAATACTCTTGATTTAAATGTAAATAAAAGAAAAATATTTTTTATTTTGAAGAATCTTAATATTTAGACATCTTGGCTTAGTTATCAAATTTGAAATTGTTCCTGGATTTTAAAAGTGCAACAACAAATACAAATCTATTGGCTTTGAATTCAGTAGAATACATGTGATTATATTTATCATGAATTTTACCAATTCACAGACACAATACCAGTCACAAGTTTGCACAGTAGTGTACTTGTATGGGGTACACTACTGTGTAGTACTCTTATGGGGTGATACATTCTAAAAAATATGTAGATAAAAGTACTGAGGGGCTGTCTATATGGTAAAAATTAAAAATTTTAGTCTATAGAGCCCATCCTTGTGTATGCCCCTGAGTTTGCAACCATCATGACTGACTAGTTACCATTGCTACCCAATCATTTTTGATTCAATCAATTATTTGTTTATACTGAGTTTTTATGATTGTGAAACTAGATTAATTAAAAATCTATTTTATATTCTATTCAAATTACTGAAATCAAATCCAAAGCTTAAATGAATCGAACTTGATTACTGAATCAACTTTTATTAAAAATTAATCAAAAGAAAAATTGAAAGCAAGATTTTTTAATAATTCTTCGGTCCATTGCTTAAATTTTAAGTCAGATATGAAATCAGTGAAAGAAAAATTTAGTTAAGCAAAAAAAAAAAAAATTTATTATTATTATTTATTTATTTATTTTTATTAAAATATTTAGACTAATTGAGTTTTAAGACGCAGAAAAATGTTTCCTGTAGATAATTAATGAATGCTAGAAAAAAGTGAAATTAGTGTAATTTAAAAGGTTAATCTTGTCACTGCACATAATTTAAATATTTGTATAGTTATCTTCTCAATAAAAAAAAAGTCTAAAAAAAAATATCAATATAAATTAATTTTTTTAAATACATACAGAAAGCGTTTAAAGTATATCTAAATCAAGAAGTTCATCAGTTTTGGGATGCTATGTTTCTGCATTATAAATCTTTTCCCCTTGTTCACAAACTTGGGTAACTCACAAGTTGCTATGATTTCAGTTATATATTTTAGAAATCATAAACCGAGCCAAATCGTACTGTCACCTGCATGGTGCTAACGGCAGGCATACACCTACCCCCTTGCCACGATGAATTTCAGGGGCCTCGATCTGACACCGTCAGACAGGTGGCATTAGAAACAACAACAGAAATCATAAAAGATCACCACATATATGTATTTGTGGCAGTTAGCCCTAACTTTAATCAGATATAATTTTTTAAAAAAATTAAGAACAAAATATTGTATTCTAGCATAAAGAGAGAAGCCCCTGTATATTCCTCCATACTACTTAATTCTACTTGAACGAATCATTTTTTGTAAAAATATATGTGGCATTTCACCTCTTATTTTTTAACATAGAAAATTAAATTTCCCATTTAAAACAGGTTAAAAACTGCATATATATATTTTTTAAATTATAAGAAATTGCTATTCTGTAAACAATTAAACCAAAACACCTCAAAAAATTATAACTAATAAGTGTAAATTGTAAATGTTTCATGCAATAAGAAATAAAGTCGATAAAAAAATCTTGAAAAACCCAGTTTATTTATTCAATAATTTTCTTATAAATCAGAAAAACTCTACAATTTTCCATTTCCTTCTCGAATAACAAGATTTACTGAATTTTCAAAAATGCCCTTTTTCCCAAAAGGAGAATGGAAATCTTATTTAAAAATACAGTCCGACCCCGATTTAACGAACTTTTCTCTTTCCCCGATTAAGATGAAGGCAAGAACCTCTATTTAACGAATAATAAAATCCGAATTAACGAACTATTTCAACAACTAAAAAAATTTTTTTTCTTAATTTGGATAAGAAAAACTTGGATTTTTTTGTACGGAAAAGAGAACGAATTTTTCTTGTATCAAATTTCGATGGGTAAGGGTGCGGATTATTTATGAGTACAACCTGGTGAGATTTGAACAGGACAGAAAACTCCCTCTCACGCCACAATGCAAGGGATATTTTAAGATTGTTACTTTTGATGGACGGATCAGCGCAACTGAAGTTCAAGAAACTGTTGATTTGAATAGCGATTTTTATGCGAAAATTGATAATGAAACATCAAAATTATTAAATTTTCTAATGCTCTACGTTGTTTGGAAACTGTGAAAACATACCTCATGCAACAGGATGTAAATGACGCAGTATTTTCTTCTCTGCATAAAATCGACAAAAAAAAAACTTTCGAGTGAGGAATCAAAAAGATTTCTCAACATCTCTATCAGTCAATATTTCAAAATTTACAATTAACTGGTGCGTTATAATTTACTAATAGTATTTTTAGCTGTGCTTGTAATTTCCAGCTATGGATATTTTTTGTGCAGTCAGTCCCTTGCTATAGAATTTCTATTAGGTAAGTGCACAAAAATTTGCATTTTGTTTGAACCCCGATATAACGAATAACCTCGATTTAACCAACAAAATGCTTGGTCTCGATGAATTCGTTAAATCGGGTCCGACAATATATATATCTTTATATATAAAAATTACGTGCCACACACAGTGTTTGTCCGCGATGGACTCCAAAACTACTCAACCGATCATAATATAATTTTGCACACTATGTGTCATTTCGTCCAACTTAAAACATAGAATAGTTTTTATTTCAATCAATGGCGCCATAATTTTTTTATTGCTGGAGATGTGAAGAATCCGGAAAGCACATTGCCAGATTTTGCGAATATTCCCGTAAGGGAATAATCGCAAAATGTGGCAATGCTAATGTGTCTGTGGAAGCAGATATTGCAAACCAAAATCCACGAAAATTAAGTGCCTGGCGTATTTCGGGGTATGGAATCCGATTTTCGAGTCAGTTTCCAAAAATAACCGTAACTTTGCCGGATAAAGCCGGCCGACCGTATTTTAGACACACCATAACAGGGACTTACATTGAAAGCTTTGAATCGCGTGAAAATTTGGTCCCTGGCGTACTTCAAAATGGATAATCCGAATCTGATATCCAATCTGAGAAAAACTGTAACTTTGCGGGATAATTCAGGACAACTATTTATTATGCAAACGAATTTGTGGATAACACCATAGGTTGTTGAGTGACTTCAAGTGGATCTGAATTGGTGAGATCGTTTCTCATTAAGTTTCTTTTTTTGAAAGTTATTTAGTATAATTTGTCATCTAATTTTGGAGAAATTTTTCTTAATTTTAGAACTTACACAAGTTAGTGTATTACTTCAAAATAGAGTGTTGGAGTAGGGTAGAAAAAATGGGTGATTTTTCTCACCCAGAAAATAAAATGGAGGTGGAGACTACAAGTTCTGATTTACCATTAAATAAATATAGATGTAATTTAACTGATATGGAATTGTTGGCCAGGTTTGAGGAAAGGTTGGATTTAAATACGAGCCCGCGCGCGAATATTACAATTTTCTTAAAATCGGAAAATAACTTTCAGAGTGGTAATCCACTTAAATTAAAAGAAATAATAATGAAAGCTTTCACAATTAAGAAAAGTATTCAGAGTATAAGCAAAACAGGAAATTCAGAAATCATAACAAATAGCTGCGTGACCGCCAAAGAAGCATTAAAAATTAAATAAATTAATGGATTTAAAATAAGTTCTAGATTATCCTTTATTGGCCTAAGTAGTAGTTACATTTTGCAGGGAATTGACACGGAATACACAATAGATGACATAAAATCGGAACTAGAAAATAACAATTACGCAATTTTGGACATTCAACGGTTCACTAAAAAAACAGAATCTGGATTCAAACCTATCAAAACAATTCAAGTAACCCAAATAGGATGCACGATCCCCGAAAGAGTATCAATAGGGTTTGAAATGTTTAGAACTAGCCTTTTTTTCGAAAAACCTAAACAATGCACTAAGTGCTGGAAATTTGGTCACATAAATAAATATTGTAGAAGCTCAATTAAATGCCGTGTATGCTCAGTAAACCACTCTGAAAACGAGTGTACAGAAATAAATACAAAAAAAATGTAGCTGTTGTGGAGAAAAGCATGAAGCTAACAATAAAAGTTGTAAAAAATATCAAGAGGAAGTCGAAATCTTAAAAATTAAAAATAAGCAACAAATCTTGAGAAACGAAGCAGTCGAAAAGTTCTATAAAGAAAAAAAGACCTCATTCTCGGCCATAACTTATAATAAGCAAACTGAGAAGATAGAAACTCTAGAAAAAAAGTTTCAAGAATTAAAATTAAAATTGGAAGAAAATAACAACACATTTGAAAAGAAATTAGAACAAATTGTACAACGTTTTACGGCAGAATTAAATGCGATGGTAACTCAAATAAATTTAATATTTTCATCCTTGATGAACACAATAGAATCTTCGTTAAAAAAAAAATTACATCCAATATAACAGTTTCACAAAAGGATGACTTTCGAATTAATAGAAAAATAAATGAAAAAGTAAAAAGACTGAAGAACATATCAGAAAAGAGAGAAAATAATTTAGAAAGTATAGTAGTACAAAATAAAATTTAGATAAATATACAAAATTTCTTATGTTCTCAACAAAAAAAAAATCAATATTAATCGGCTTTCTTTTTTGAACATTAAACTAGTTCGTAGTATTGCACATTTTTCTCCATTTAAATCATGAATATAATCCAATGGAACACACGTGGAATCAAAAACAAAAGATCAGATATTCTATTCACGCCAATTTTTCAAAAAGCAAGCATTTTAATAATCTAAGAAACTTGGCTACACCCAAATGATAATTTCACAATTCCCAATAAGAATATATTCCGAATCGATAGAGAAATCAGAAGAGGAGGAGCATTAATGATAGTTTTAAGCAAAAATATTAGCGCAATAAAAATATTCTCAGAAATTAGCGAAGACTTAGAAATTTTAATAGTCAGAGTTCAGATAGATACAGTTCCTATCACAATGTTTAATATTTACATCCCACCAGGTAACTTTAACGACGACAGTTTATCAAAAATAGCATCATATATAGATAATCATAGTTTGATATTGGGAGATTTCAACACATCTCATGAAATATGGGGTTCAAAAAATTCAAATGCGTCTGGGAAGAAAATTTTTGATTGGATTATTGAAAAGGGACTTAATATTATTAAACGATAAAAGCCCAACTTATCTCCATTCATCGGGAATTTTTACATCTATAGATCTTTCATTATCTATATAAATAAATAAAATTGAAGTGTCTGTTTGTAATTTCAAATTAGCAGCTTTTTATCAAATGCATTTAAAGGCATATACGGTACTTATATCAAAAAATCAATTTTTGTCTGTCTGTCTATCTGTATGTATGTATGTTCCGGATAATCTCGGGAACTTCTGGTCCGCTTTTAAAAATTCTGTCACCAATGGAAAGCTACATTATCAGCGAGTAACATAGGATATATTTTATTCCCATATTCCTACGGGAACGGGAACTATACGGGTAAAACGTTGACGTTGCTTACTCCCCGCCAAGTTGGCGCAAAATTATGCATTTGCTCAATAATGGAAATTTTGATAAATATTTTCTCACATTTGTAAAAAATAACTGAAACATAGTGTTATTTAGCATCTTCACAAAAAGCAATTTTTTAAAGGGTTTTTTATGGTTATTATTTACGTTACGTTCGTTAAATGTCAAACTCAAACTTTGAGAAATATCGCCAAGTTGGCTAAGAACTTAAATCCCAGATATTTTAATGCAAATTTTCTCCCAATTTTTAAAGAGGGAAACGAAATAAAGTTTTAGCAAATTGCGTGCGCGTGATATTGAAAATTCTATGGTAATATTAACTGACAGTTTCATAAAAAGTTTTGATTACTTAAGTAGTTTTGATTAGTTTGAATTTTTTTAACCTAATTATACAATATTCATATTTTGCACAAAATTTTTCACTTATACTGAACCTAGATATTTTACATGGAGGTATTACTTTGAAGATATACTATGGAGGCATCCATACAATGTTACTCGCCGAATAAAATTAGGGAGCTTTACGCAATATTTATTTCATCTTCGGTCCTTCTAATCCTCAAACCTTTTGGAATAAGTACAAAGACTACATTTTGGAAGGTATTTTGCGACGAAAAACAACCAAATATGCCTTTCAATAAACAAATCTGCAACGAAACGCAATAAAGGTTTTCAGAATGGTTAGGAAGAAGCTACATGATTTTGGAATGATTAGCCCTAGACGTGTCGACGGAAATGGCTTCGATAATGAAATTACATGAGAATTTAATTACGATTTTGTAGCATTGCAGCATCAAGTAACAGATTTTACCCCTCAATTAACTCCAGAACAAAGTCACGTTTTTCAATAAGTGTTACGCAAAGTAGAATCCATCAGTGGAGCACTCTTTTTTCTCGAAGCCCCTGGAGGAACAGGAAAAACATTTTTGCTAAACTTATTACTAATGACCATCAGAAAAACCCAGAAGATAAAACCTAGAAGATAGCAGTTGCTATGGCTTCTTCTGGTACAGCCGCGATTTTACTGACCAAAGGTCACACAGCACATTCCGTTTAAAAATTATCGCTTAATCTTGCATTTGAAGATTCACTCATCTGAAATTTCAGAAAAAATAGCTCTCAAGGCCGGATGCTTCCACAATGTAAGCTTTTAGTGTGGGATGAAAGTACGATGTCTCATAAGAAAGCTATAGAAGCGTTAAATCGGACTCTTCAGGATTTACGAGATAGTACAGATATTATAGGAGGAATGGTAGCTTTATTATATATTGGCTAGTGAATTCAAGCTTATGGGGAAAAGTTGAAAAATTCAGTCTGAAAACGAATATCCCACGGAGTTCTTAAATTCACTTGAACTTTCGGTTGTACCCTCACATAAACTTCAATTAAAACTAAATGTACACGTTATGCAGAATCTCTATGCTACTCGACTATGTAAAGGAACGAAGCTTTGGATCACAAAACTGATGCAGAATATACTTGGTGCCAATATTTGAACATATGTCATGAAAAGGGATATAGTGTTATCATACCTCGAATTCCAAGTATCCTCACTGACCTACCGTTTCAATTGAAAACGAGTTCAATTTCCAGTTTTACTGTTGCTATTAACAAAGCTAACATTTCAGGTAGCAGGGGTGCATTTGGAAAAGCAATGATTTTCCCATGGCCAACTATATGTAGCCTGATCGGTGTGTCCAATGACCAAATCTTCACACATTAGCAACTGAAGGAAGAACATATAATGTGGTATACAGTAGCATCTTAGAATAATATTCTGTTTAGAGCTCTTTTAAAGAGGAATTATATATAGTAGTAGGAATTATATAGTAGAGGAATTATATAGAAGAGGAATTATATAGGAATTAGTAGATACTTTCGATTTTTAAAAATATTAATATTTTAAGTTATTGTGAATTTTTGCTTTTAATTTTTATAATAAATTACTTTTTCAATTTTTTTAAACTTAGCTCAATTTTAGAATTTTTGAATTGTATTGGTTCCAGTCAAGCAATAAAAAAAATTACCATATTGTATTATTTACTTTCTAATGATAATGATTACGACTTTGACAGTTGTTTAAAGACATCAACGCGAGTGGAGCCGCGGGTAAAAGCTAGTCATCTATAAATTTAAATTATGATGTGTCGTGGACCACAAATACCGATAATTTTGGAAGTGTAAGTAATTACTATAGTAATTATTAATTACAAAAGAACAAACAGCTCAACAACAAAAAATTTAGACAAAAAACAAATTGGAACAAATTTATTAATCTTATTCAACAAAAGCTAAATTTAAATGAAAATATGAATATAGATATTATAGAAGAAATTAGAAAAGCCCAAATCTCTTATCTCAGGAATCAGAAATAAAACAGATTAGTTCAAGAGCTCCATGGTGGACAGCAGCATGCTGGTATTTAAGAGCACAAAAAAAAGGAAATTCCTTAAGAAAGCAAGAAAATACTTTAAAGAAGAAGACTGGATAAAATATAAAGAAATAAGTTCAAAACTTAAGCGAACTATCAGAACCTGTAAAGAAAACTATTGGCACAAGACATGTGAAAAAATCTCTTCTCCTAAAATTCTTTTTAAAATAATCCGGATAATCAAAAATAGAACAAATTCGAACTATTCTTCATTTAACATTATTGATAATAATGGAATCACATACTAACAAACAAACAATCCCAAGCAAATTGTTTTTTAAAATATTACGCAAAACAAAACAATGATAGTATCCAAAATATTTTTATTCCGGACAATAGCCAAGATATTAATAAACCGTTCTCTTTAAAAGAATTAAAAATAGCAATATCTCATTAAAAAAACAGCAGTCCAGGGCATGATAAAATTTCTCTCCAAACAATCAACCACCTCCCCATCAAAGCAATTAATCTTCTCTTGAAATCCTTTAATGACAGTTGGTCTTCTAGTCAAATTCCAAAAGATTGGACTCACGCAATTATTTTACCTTTCATAAAACTTCACAAAATTCCAAGGAAATAGCGTCATATCGCCCAATTTCACTTACCTCAGTATTTGCCAAATTAATAGAAATAATGATCCTACACAGAATGCTCGATTTCAGCTTTCAAAATAAAATCTTTCACATAAATCATCATGGTTTTTACCCTCACAGAAGCAGTATTAATACGGTTTTTCAACTACAACATGTTATACTGGCTAGAGAACGTAAGGAAAATTTTATTCTAGTAGCATTAGATATTAAAGCAGCATATGACTCAGTGTGGCCAAGTGGCATAGTTTCTAAATTAAAAAAAAGTTGGATATTCAGATAAATTGCTACGATGGGTTCAAAATTTCTTACATCAAAGAACAATTCAAATTAAATGGCGGAATAATTTTTCGAAAATCAGCAAAAACAATTATGGTGTACCTCAGGGTTGCATCTTGAGCCCTTTCCTATTTATGATTTATATGGCAGACATTTTTGAAATCCAACACGACAGCCATCTTTTGGTCTATGCAGACGACATATTCTTATATAATAGCGGCACAAATTGGAACAAAACAATAGACGAATTACAAGTATCTTTAAATAATATTTCAGCCTGGTGTAAAAAATGGAAATTGTCCACCTCTCTAGAAAAAAGCAGTTCAATCAACTTTTCCAGAAAAAGAAGTACAATACCTCCTATACTTAAAATGTGATAAACCTATTCCCGAAGTAAAGTGTCTTAAAATCCTAGGTATAATCTTTTACCCCAATATCACTTGGAAAAAACATATTATTTACCTCCGACAGAAAGGTTTTAAATATTTAAATGCAATCAAAGCATTATCGTCTCCTAAAATAGGAACAAGAACTGATATTCTTTTAAATATTATTAATGCCACAATCCGTTCTATTTTTGACTATGGAAGTCAACTTTTTTCCTTTTCAAGCAATAGTAATAGACAAAAACTAGAACCAATTTACAATGCTGCATTACGTTTAGCCCTAGGTCTCCCAAGAAACACTCCGATAGACGTATTAAGAGCGGAATCTATGAATGGCTATATCAATAATCGACATAATTTCCTTTGTCAAAAATTTATTATTAAACAAATAGCATTAAAAGACTGGTCACCAAATGCAAGGTTATTTTGGGATATAAATAATAATTTTTATAGATATAGAGAAAAAGAAATCAGTATTTTTCAAAAGTCAATCAACCTGCTCCAAGAACTATGTATTTCTAAAGTAGATATTCTTCAGTGGACCCCTCCTCCTCCAATCTATGAAACGCACAAAATAAACATCTATACTCATGAACTGCCTTTTCAAAACAGAGATCTTCCAGATATCATAGTGCAAAATATGTTTAATGATTATATCCATTCAAACTTTAATAACAGTATTATAATTGCAACAGATGGTTCTAAAAATACTAATCAAACGTCACTAGGAATTTTAATCCCCAAGAAAAAAGACAAAATTACATACTGAAAGAAATGATTTCCATTTTTACAGCGGAAGCTATCGCCATATGGACTGCGTTAAAAAATTGGGTTTCAGAAACAGAAAACTATGTCATCCTGACGGACAGCTTATCAGTTCTGAAAAGTATCCTTAATATTAATATAAAATCCAGTACAATAATATTAAATTTAAATTCAACGTTACACGAGTGTCTCCAAATAGCTCAATCAATTGCATTCATTTGGGTACCAGCTCATAAGGGAATAGAAATTAATGAAGTAGATAAATTAGCTAAAGCCTCTCCGGATGCTTGGAATATTATTCCTTGGATTACTTGGGAAGATCTACATACATGTTTCAAAAATCAACACAAAAGCGAAAACGAAGAAATATGGAAAAAGAGCAAGAGACATAAAAATTATAGTTGTATTTCTCATCTTAGAAAATGGAATAGACAGGCAGCAAAAATATAAATACAGAAGTTTTTATTAATAAGCGGCGGGCAAAGAAATTACCATTAAATGACATTTACTTTCTTTTTAAACAAACAGATTCTCCATTATGTTCAGATTGCCATGTACCAGAAACTAGTGAACATTTTATTTTAACCTGCAACAAATATCAATCGCAACGTAAAATATTGAAAAATTTTATCTCTAATCATAGTGAATGGTCTTATTCATCAATAGCGAATTGTGATACAATAGAGCATATTCAAAAAGTCGAAGAATTTTTAAAAACAACCAATAGATTCTAAAATACCAAGTAATAGATTCTAAATACTCTAATTTCACCAACCACAGTTGAAGCATAAGTTAACAAAGCTTACAGTTGTACAATATAATCAAGACCTATCCTTGCATCCTATTTGAAGAAAATAATTCAAATAATCATTTCGGAGCATGAGGTGCTAGCCAGGGCTCCAGATGTACAGTGGTATCACTGTACTGAACTGAACTGATTACGGAAACCGTGGCAGGAGCTTACCCTTAATGTCTTGGTGCGGGAAAAGTGCGTTTCTGTTGTAATTCGGGATGGTGAACCAGAGTTTGAAATCAAATTTTAGAAATTCCTGTAACTTTACCAGATAATGCCGGGAAACCCTAATGCCTTTTCCCGGGACTGAACTTGCCGGCTCAGAGGCACAAAAGTAATCTCTAGTTGTATCTAGGGACGGGAAACGATAATTTGAAATCATATTTCAAAAACTCCACTAAACTTTCCGGATATTTTCTGAATTAGGAGAAAAGGCATATGATTCAAGTCCCGCATCCGGATTTTCATTTTCTCTAGCGACTGAACTTAATCGCGCTGGAGCATTAAAAGTCACCTCCGTGTGCATTTCGGAGTGTGAAATGAGAATCTGAAATTGAATTTTAGGAGTTTCGATAACGCCAGTCTACCGTATTTTAGACACACCGTAGAAGAAGCTTACTTTAAAAGCCTCCAATCGTGAAAACTTGGTCCCTGGTGTACTTCAAAACGGATAATCTGAATTTGATATTCAGTCTGAGAAATAACAGGGACTTTGCCGGATAATTCAGGATGACCGTCTTTTACGCAAACCGGGGCAGGAGCTCACCCTTAAAGTCTTGGCGTGGGAAAAGTGTATTCCTGGTGTAATTTGTGATGGTTTAAGCGAGTCTGAAATGGAAATATAGAAATTCCTTTATTTTTACCAGATAATGCCGAGGGATCGGAATATTCTCGGACAGTAGAACCAGCCTAACTTGCCGACGTAGAGACGCAAAAAGGGGGTCTTGATTGTAATTCGGAACTGCTGATCTGAATATTCTCAATCCAATTCAAGATAATCTCATATCTACGTCAAATAATACCAGACGAAAGTATTTTGCTCGAACTGTGGAAGGGGCTTGCCTTAAAATTCTTGAGGAGAGAGAAATGCTTTCCTGGTCTTTTTCTGGAAGGGAAACAAGAATAATCTGAAATCGGATTTTAAAAACTCCCGTAACTTTGCCGGATAATGCCGGCCGGCCGTAAAAAATGTCCCCCTTCAGAGAATGAACTTACAGGAGCAGGGGCGTCGAAAATGGGCACCGAGTGCTTCTCGGGGTGGAAACGAGAATCTGGATATGGATTTCAAAAGCTTCCGTAAATTTTCTGGATATTGCTCGTATGAGGTCAAATGGCTTTGCTTTCGAGTTCCACACCTCAGGATTTTCATTCCCTATAGCAACTAAACTTTCAGGTGCAGTCGTGTGAAAATATGATTGCAATAGGAAATTGCATCTTCGGGCATTGTTGTCACTTTGTTAGAGGGTGGAAAAACTCCTCATTCTGCATCAGCTGCCATTGGACATTCA
The DNA here is from genome assembly GCA_019973975.1 of Trichonephila clavata. Lineage (NCBI taxonomy): Eukaryota > Metazoa > Arthropoda > Arachnida > Araneae > Nephilidae > Trichonephila > Trichonephila clavata. Next base: position 158,805 of record BMAO01015583.1, read on the forward strand.
TAGAATGCAAGATGCAATGTGTACGATTGAAAAAAAAGCGGATTGGCTATAGTATTGCAAATGAATTCAATCATGATCAGATATAAGTGTACCGTGACCCATAAACATTCACTCAAAGCATTACATAGAGCTTTTCAACATTTAAATGGCAAAGAGAGAATATTCGGTGTTGCTGTTGTATTACTGTCTGGTGATTTCCGACAGACATTAACAGCCATTATACGCTTTACTTTTGCTCAAGAGATTAACGCCTGCTTAAAACAATCGTTTTATGGTGAAACGTGGAAACCCTTTGACTGACCATAAACACGCGAGTACATTTGCAAGATGATCAATCTGAGCAAATATTTCCTAATCAACTACTGGATATTGGAAACGGCGAAATAGAATTTCATCCCAATACATAATGCATGAAATAACCAGACGATTTCTGTAATGTTCTTTAGGAAAAAGGAACTGATTGAGAGTGTCTTTCTGGATATACTGTATAATTATCTAGATAATTATTGCCTCTGTAATCCTGTTACTTAATCAGAAAAAATGTTGATATTGTGATGAAATAAACTTCCAGACACAGGGTTGTTGCCAGTTGATCCAATGCCTTTTAAACCAATCGACACTATTGTTGATGAAAACTAAACCGTAAATTTTCCGAGTTTTTGAATTATCTAGATGCATCAGGAATGTCACCACAAAATCTTCGGTTGGTTCCCTGGTTATTATCTGCGTAACTTAAATTCACCTAGATAATGCAAGGGTGCACGTTTGATCATCAAAAGAATTATACCGTAATTTTCTTGAAGCAAACATTTTGACTGTAAAGTTTAAACGAAAATTCAGTTCTGCTACTACGGAATCTGTTGCCACGTGTGCCACTGATACCGTCAGAATCTCGAATGCCATTCAAAAGGCTTCAATTCCCGAGGCGTTTGGCTTTCGTAATGACCATAAATGAATCTGAAACTCAAACAATATTCATTTGATGCTTGGACTTGGAAAATCCATGTTTCTCGAATGGGCAACTAGATGTTACATGCTCACGTGTGCGGAAACCGTTGAATCTATTTGAGTCAGCAAAATACGGGTTACCGAAAAATATTGTGCACCAATTTGCGATTAGTTGTATAAAATTATTTGTTGTTATACATTAAAATAATAAAAATAATTTTAAAAATTGCAAAGAATCAACGTTATTCACCACTTTTTTTAAATTTAATCTTCATATGTTGTTACTTAACGACTTCGTTAGTAATTAATGCATTATACTACATTCAAATAAGAGATGAATGAAATGCAAAATTAAAATAATTTGTTGTTTTATACTTTATTTCAACCCTCCAAAATTATAAACGAAGATTAATTTTACTTCATTGAATAGCTTAGGATAATATTGAACTAACGTATTAAAACAAAGCCACAGCAACGCGTGGCCGAGTCTGCTAGTATATTTTATATAAAGAAATTATTTTTGAGTGTGCAGTAAATCTCAAATATTTTAATCTTTTTAATGGCACTAAAATATTCTAAGACAGTCGTTACATTTTCTGAGAACGAAACAGTCAAAAATCTATTTTCTTTTTAAATAATTTATAGTTTAAAAAAAAAACTATAAGGGTGTGACCCAATGTAATAAAGGGACACGCGGGGAATGGGTTCTTAACTAAGTCCACTAGTTAATTAAAACTCATTTATTAGACAAAACAAACATTAATATACATAACTAGAGAACAAACATTTAGATTACAATTGAAAGGGATCGTAGCGCATGCTCGTACGTCTTTACAGTTCGGAAGCTTGGCCGTCACTGAAGATTGTTCAACCCGCTAGAGGGCGTAAAGTCTTTCTACTGCTAAAAAGAGAGAAGTCTAAGAAAAGGGTGGTTACAAAACTAAAAAAAAGCTTTTATAGTGAATCGAACTAAAAAGTAAAAAAATAATTCTTAATATAAGAATAAAATGATTAACGAGAATATTAATGTCATTGGGGTTTAAGCGTGAGGTGCTTTGTACTACACTTTTACAATAACTCGGCATTTTGCAATAGAACTAGTAAGAAATTATAACAATAAATATAGAGCACTCCACATTTGCTATTTTACTTTTTAGTTCGATTCACTATAAAAGCGTGTTTTTTAGTTTTTTTAAACTATAATTTATTTTTCATTTTTGAAGTTATACTGCTTTTGGCGCGATAGGGAAAAATGATGAGATTAAATTTTTACGATGCGCACGCACATCGTTGTCTAATAACTTTAGAAGTTACTGAGGGATCTTGGCTATCGGGTGTCTTTCGAATTGGCGTGCCCCCCCCCACCACCACCACATGTATTTGATATATATGTGGTTGGGATAGGGGAAGGCTTGCACACTAAAATATCAGTCCTCCATGTTATTCCTATGGGATAGGAAAATTTCTAACATGCCACTTTTTGGTGCTAGGGAACTGATATTTGGGGGATCAAAAAACTATTGTTATAAACCATATCTGTTGGGAGGCATCCCCCCCCCGGTGCATTCCTCTACAGCTTTTTGGCCAATATCTCGACACCCGAGCCTCACAGTCCATTCGGACCAGGCTCATTCGATCCCTCTTTTATGCTCTTCCAGTTATTATAATTTCATACTCATAGGGCTATATCTTCCATAGTTTTTAATTGTTTTAAACTTTTTAAATTTGTTTAAATTCAAAATATCTTGGCTCCTGTTTGAGTCTCGGACTTGAGATTTTAACCAACTGTTACACTCGTCGAGACCTATCCAGTCATCTACTTCATCCCCATTGTGTAGGCATGGGGAGGGCTTAAGCACTAAAATATCATGCTCTCATGTTAATCCTATGGGAACTGGAACCCCCCCCCCCCAAGGATTTGAGCTTCGGACTTAATTTTTGGAGGTCCGCCATATTTTCTTATTAGTGCGAGCTTTACGTGGAATTGGCCCCCATGCTATTGTTCCTATTGTCCTTGTGCGGGGGTGTTTAAATTTATTTAAATCGTTATTATATCTCGGGTTTGGCTGGTCCAATTGACTTAAGGTTGGTATCGTTCAACTCTTCTCGTGACCGCCTTCACCCTTGGTCCAGCTTGCCCTGCTCAAGATTTTTAGAAAGATTTTTATTTTTATAACAAATACAATACTTTTTACAATCTATAAAGTACCTGTAACAAGTTGATTAAATTTAAATATTGTTTCAAGATATATTTTTCTAATAATGGAATGGGGTCCCCCCCCCAAATGCCTTGTAGTTCGTAGGGTTCTTCAATTCGAACTGTGTTTCACTGAACCATGGGGTTCCACGAGTCACAATAAAAAAAAATTGAAAAGAAACTTATAAATATAGATGCAAAAAATGGATTCATGTTCTCTATGAAATTTGTATAATTACATGTACTAAAGCGCATCTTATTCATTAAAACTGAATATTTTATTTGCACTGGTGTCCAAAAGTTAAGCATAATTAATAATTATGTGAATAAAGAAGGAACTGTAAATCAGAATGGTGGGAAACGTGACATTCCAGTGTAAAATGGTTATAAAATATGGAAGCAAATCAAAAGAATGATAATAATTAATTTTATCATCCAAAGGAGCAGTTTGAAAGAAAACTGAGCATAGCAAGGATTCATACTTTAAAGAAAAAATGAAAGAAAACTTTAAATAAAATACTGATGCTACAGTTTAATAAGGCGTGTTGTCACCTCTGACAGCCAGGCACACTGCACAGCGATTTACCATACATGCTATGAGATGATGAATGAGTTGTGTGCTCAAACGGTTCCAAGTTTCTTGGAGAGCTCTCTTCAGTTCTGTAACGGAGCTTGGTGGGTGCGAAAAGGCTGAAATTTGTCTCCCGAGCATATCCCTTACATGCTCGATAGGATTTAAATCAGGGGAGTTCGCAGGCCACGACATGCGCTGGATGTTTTCCTTTTCAAGGAAGTCATCAATCAGCACCATTCGGTGATATGGCGCATTATCATCCATGAATATTAAATCAGGACCGACAGCACCTCGAAACAAGCGAACATAAGGCTCAAGAACTTCGTCTCTGTATCTTTGAGCAGTCACAGACCCCGTGTCAAAGAAATGGAGGTCTATGTGGCCGTCCATCATGATGCCTACCCATACCATTACTCCGCTTGATGGAAAATGGTTTCGTTCCGTTATGTTTCTTGGTTTAAAACGTGTTCCACGTTCTCTCCATATCATTACCGGCCGAGAATCACTACTCAGACTAAACCGGGACTCGTCCCTAAACATCACATTGGCCAACTCTCCTACACTTCAATGTTGATGCTTCAAACTCCAGTTCAAACGAGCGCGTTTATGCGCAGACGTGAGGGGAATGCAAACTGCTGGTCTTCTGGCATACAGGCCAGCATGGTTGAGTCTCCTGTAAACAGTTTGTCTCGAAATTCGTATTCCTGTGGCGACTGTGAGCACCAAACCCAGTGCTCTGGCAGTACTGCCCCTCTGACGTCGCGCACTTATTACCAAATATCGGTCTTGGTCGACCTGATACTGGTTGTCGGGTAACATCTCCGTTCTTTGAAACCTCTGCCACAGTCTTGAGATCACAGATTGGTCCACATTCAGAATTCGAGACACTTCGGTTTGTGATCGTGAGGATTCCAGCATTCCAACGATTCTAAGTTTCGTAAACATGTCCAATTGGCGTCTTTGTGCCATCATTCACCTTGTTTGATGGTTAACAACGTTCCTTCACACAGCAGTTGCGCGAAACTTGTATGAACTGCCTATGCTGCGTGAATCGATTTCTCCGCGTTCCGACGTGTGCCGGTTTTTCAAGCAGGACGTAGTCGACTGAAAAGTTTTGCATAAACCCAATGTTTCTTCTTCACCCAATTAATATCCGCAAGAAATTTGGAATAATGTTACAAATATTTACTCCATCTTTTTTGCATTTTATGATTTATGCTTAACTTTTGGACACCAGTGTACATATAATAACTTTTTTTTTTTGCAAAACTTTTAAAACTTTTATTGTAATATAACAGAAGAATATTAAAACACACACATACGTTTTATCTTTGTATATATATACTTCCTACTAGATTATGAACATTCTATTGTTTTTACTACCTTGGGTTCCTGAGATAATTTTATACTCGTCAGCACAATATACAGTAAAACGAAATATTGGGTTTTTCGGAAAGTAATTTCGTTTTTTCCCAACAGAGGATTTAATTATATATTTTTGCACCCAACTTCACATTTAAGCCGTATAATTTTTATATGCTTTGAGAGCTCATATAGCAAGGCTTGTGTGTGAAAAATTCCAATTAATTCTACACAGTAGTTTTTGGTTGGTGCCCTTTTAAATATGGAGAGCGATAAGCAGCATTTTCGACATATCTTACTGTTTTACTACAGAAAGGGTAAAAATGCTGCTCAAGCCAGAAAGAAATTGACCGATGTGTATGGAGAAGGTGTGTTGGCAGTACGCCAGTGCCAGAACTGGTTCGCTAAATTTCGATCCAGCAATTTTGATGTCGAAGATGTACCACGTTCGGGAAGGCCGTTTGAAGCCAATAAAGACGCGATAAAAGCATTAGTTGATGCGAACCGGCGAATAACAACACCTGAGATCGGATTGAGGTTAAATTTATCAAATTCAACAGTTGATGACCACTTGAAAGGCCTGGGATTATCCTCGAAGCTCGATGTATGGGTTCCCCATGTTTTCACAGAGAGAAATCTGTGTCGCCGCATTGACGTCTGCGATTCGCTTCTCAAACGTCACGAAAATGATCCGTTTTTGAAGCGCATCATCACTGGAGAAAAAAATGGGTTGTATACAACAACGTCAAACGCAAGAGGTCATAGAGCAAAAAAGATGAACCAGCTCAAACCATTTCCAAAGCCGATATTCACCAAAAAAAGGTGATGCTGTCTGTTTGGTGGGATTTTAAAGGAATTGTTCTTTTTTTTAGCTTTTGTCGGATAACACAACGATTAATTCGGAAGTCTACTGTCATCAGCTGGACAAACTGAATGATGCACTTCAACAGAAAAGGTCAGAACTAATCAACAGGAAAGGTGTAGTGTTTCACCAAGACAACGCGAGACCTCACACAAGTTTGGTCACTCGCCAAAAGCTTTTACAGCTTGAATGGGATACAATGCCACACACACCATATTCTCCAGACCTGGCACCATCGGATTATTATTTGTTCCGGTCACTCCAAAATTTTTCAGACGGTAAAACCTTCACCTCAAATGAGGAGGTCAAAAACCACCTCGATCAGTTTTTTGCCAGCAAAGACCAAAAATTTTATGAGCGTGGAATTATGCTACTACCAGAAAGATGGCAAAAGGTATTGGACCAGAACGGCCAATATATAATTTAATAAAGTATTTGTTTATTATGCGAAAACTGTCTTTCATTTCCACAAAAAAAAAACGAAATTACTTTCCGAACAACCTAATAGTTTTCTAATGGAGAATGCACCTTTTTCCATTTGTGGAAAAAAACACGTAAAATGAAGGAGAGGAAAGAACTTATCGGCATATCAACAAATTCGATGTTAAAATCTAAATTTAAACAAGAACAGCTATACTAAATTTTATATTACAAACTCTCTCATGCAAAATGCATAGTACATCTCACACAGTTATAAACATTTTACTGCCATTCAGAAAATTATATTTAGCATGCTAAAAATTGTCCAATTTTTAATTATGTAGAAATAATTTTATTATGATATTTATATAAACTTTATTTAACTAGTTAATGCGTTATAATAAAATTTTCAATGTATTAAATACCTTTTTTCTATTATTAGAGTCGTTTTTTCAACAAACGTAGGATAAAGCGAAGGATAAAATTTTTAAAAAGATTTTTATCTTGTTACGCCAATGAAGTATAACTTCTTACGTGCGTACATAAGTACACACACACTTTTTTTTAGTTCGATACATTAAAAGCGTGTTTTTTTTTTGGTTTTTCAAACTATCATTTACTCATTGTTGAATTTATCCTTGAGTTTGATATTTGGAGCCGGGGAGGGGGGGGGGAGGATTACGTAGCAGCAGGAATTAGTCTTGCTCTTCAATGAATATTAATTAATGGGTGTGGGGTATATATTCTCTCCATTTACGGGGCCTCGGATCAATCCCGTATCGTTATATTTCAAAGATTTCGTCTCTATAGATTCAGGTAAAACTAATAAAAGTGTTTTAAGAAGAAATATTAAGTGTCAATCATATTATTATAATGTTAATTCATATAATCACTTCTAAACGTATTGCTTGAAAAAATAAAAAATATTTAGCAGTTAGGACATAAATTGGTTTTTTTCCACATGCACGAGCCTTTTTTTTATTTCCACTTTCAGAAAAACTAGACAATTGCTTATAATATGGTAAGAAATAGCTGACGCATCCTACCTACTCTTTCTCACTTAAAGAGAGCACTTTTTCGTTTGTTTTATTTCTATTAACTAAAAGTGTATTCTTTTCATAGAGCTGCACCTTAATCTTTTAGTCGCTAAATCTGGAATTAGTCGCCAAATCTGGAAATGGTAAATGGAATTTGTCGCCAAATTTGAAAATCCTTATTCCTGATGTCCTGATCAAGACAAAGGAACAAAATTATGAAATTATTGCATTGTCATCGGTCCTTGACAAGTGTGCAAAATTTCGTACTAATATGACCTTTTAAAACGGGTAAAAATCGAGTCCCAAGATTCCGTTACATACAAGTGAAACATATAAAAGCGTGTTAAAAAGAGCACAATATTCTATCTAAAATCTGCATTAATCCGGAGACCTCTGAATCAATTCTCAGCTGTTTTGGTAAAACGAAGCAATGAATGATGTTTCATTCCTCAGATTCGACAAGAGAATTTAGAAAAACAAACTTTACATGCACAAGTTTTTTTTATGTGTAACATCTTTCTTATTGGTTGCTGGATTTTTGTAGGAGTGTTTTCATGAAAAGGGGCAGAAATGTGTAACAGGAAGTCGGGGAGGGCGCGCTATTTGATTTGACCAATCAGCGCGCTTGGTGGTGTCTCTTCGCTACCCTCGCATCGGGGTCCAACTCTAGTAGCCATCAAGCCACCAGCCTTTTTTAACACGCATTTATAAATTTCACTTGTGTGTACTCGATTTTTATCTACTCTAAGAGGTCCGATTAATTCCAAATTCCGCACACTTGTCAATGACCGGTAACAATACAATAATTTCATAATTTTGTTCCATTGTCCTGATCAGAATCATCAGAAATACGGATTTTCAGATTTGGCGACTAATTCATTATACCGTTTCTAGATTTGGCGACTAATTCCAAATATCATTTCAAGACTTGACGATTAATTCCATATACCATTTGCAGATTTGACGACTAATACTAGATCTCATTTCCAGATTTGGTGACAAAAGATTAAGTTACCAACTGTCTTGTTTTTCTGAAAATGGAAATAAAAAAAAGACGTGAATGAGGAAAAAAATTATGCTCTAACCCAGCGTTTCTCAAACTGTGAGGCGAGCCCCACTTGAGTGACATGACAATCCTACGTGGTGGTGGTGGTGGGACGCGAGGATATAGAAAAGTCCAAAATAAAAGATTTAAAATAATTATCAATTTAACGAAAGGAAGTAAAACAAAATACATTCTGACATGATAAAAAAAATGCATATTCACACTGATATAAGATATTTATATATGTATCAGTGCGTAAAAAGTATTTAATAACTGATTTATCAACACTAAATTAAAACCAAGTTTAGTAATTACTAGTGACTTACATGGGCTTGTCTATCAAAATATGATACATATATTCATAATATATGCAGTTTATAATATTAAAGTCGCATTGTAGCTATAGCGTTGAAGTAAATAATTATTGCATTCAATACATGGTTGTTGTATGAAGGAGGCGCGCTGAAAATTATGACTGAAAGTTGGATCGCAAATATGGAAAGTTTGAGAAGCACTATTCTAGCCGTTAAACTTAAATATAAAGTCTGTTTTTCTAAATTCTCTTGTAGGATATGTGGAAAGAAGAAACATTCATTGTTCCAGTTTACCAAAGCAGCTAAGAATTGATTTAGAGGCCTCTCACCGGATTAAATGATTTCTCACAAACTCTTCCGATTCAAAAAGTGTATTCTTGTGTCTTATACTGATGCAAGTTTCAGAGAGAATACTGAGTTCTTTTTAGTGAAAAATACCATTCCCTTAACACCTTTTTTCGCATGAAATGTTTCAAACTTAGCCCTTCCATATTTCCTTCAGTTGGCTGATTTGCAAACCAGACCGTATCGAAGCACTGATAAGATGCCAATGGGTATTCCAGATTCTAAAAAATGACGCATTTAAGATTAATTCATCAATAAATAAATGGACACAAGTGGAAATGTTTCGACAACTAAGAGTGGCACTGTTATTCAAGCTGTTTTTCAACGGTTTTTAAATACTTTGAAATCACAAGTATATGTGTCATACTTTAATTATCATAAGTCTATTGTGTCTCCGCTCTTCGTGGCCGTGGTAGCCTAGTGGGGGTAATTAGGAGAGGGCGTGCCAGCTCAATCGTCGTCTTCGTCACTTGACCGTGGTTCAAAATTACGAGGCCCGTCGCCAAAAGCCCTTATGTAGTTGAACAGGCGATGTTAATATTCACTCACTCACTCACTGTCTCCGTTCATCCCCAAATTGAACAAGAGTAATTTTTGATCAAAAATTGCAGTACTCCTTGTGTTAATTAAATACAATTTTTATTAAAGATGTTATTATTCGATAGAAAATTATTTCCAATCATAGCTGATTCATTTTTTTCAGGATTTAAGTTACTATTGCATATTTACCACAATAACATATCAGATGTTACATATCATATCCAACAACTGTAAGGCTCGTTTTACTTTTTTTTTATTTCCATTTTCAGAAAAACTAGATAATTGTTTATATGATGGGAAGAAATTGCTGATGCGCATTTACTCGCTTTTTTAGAGTAGTAACTTAATCTTTTAGTCACCAAATCTGGAAATGGGATCTTGAATTAGTCGCCAAAACTGGAAATGGTATACGGAATTAGTCGCCAAACTGGAAATGGTATAATGAATTTGTCGCCAAATCTGGAAATCGTTATTTTTGTTTATACTGATCAGGACAATGGAATAAAATTATGAAATTATTGTATTGTCATCGGTCCTTGACAAGTGTGCAAAATTTCGAATTAATCTGACCTTTTAAAGTGGGTAAAAATCCACTTCAAAGATTCCGTTACATACTGAAGTGCCGCGCTTATCCGGCAGGACAGAGCCCGGGACCTTTGAATCCGAAACCGAGTAACTTAACCACTACACCAGAATGATCATCAAGGTGCAGAGGTTGTTACTGGCTTATATAGATGGTATCGCTACACACTCCCCTACCAGTGATTTGGTGGTTAGGCGAGTGAATATTAACGTCGCACTGTTCAGCTACACGACGGCTTTTGGTGACAGACAGCGTAATTTGGTGGTTAGGCGAACGAACGATGTAGTTGTTATATTGAGCATGTTACGTGAGCAGTGGTATTTATAGGAGTTGCGTCAAGTGAGTTAGACAATTTTGCTGCGACAAGTGAGTCTGGCGAGTTAGCTGCATCAAGTCTGATGAGGTTTTTTGTTGTTTCTTTTTGCGGGTAGATGGCGCCACGCCAGTTCAGAAAGTTGCCTTTTTCTGAGTTCAACCAGGGTCACCAATGAAGTGGTGCGCTTATCCGGTGGACAGAACTCGGGATCTATGGATCCGAAACCGAGTAACTTAACCACTGCACCAAAATGGTCACCCTTGCGCGGAGGCTGTTATTGGCTAAAATAGATGATATTGCTACAATACAAGTGAAACTTATAAAAGCGTGTTAAAAAAGCAGTTGACTTGAGTGACGTCAGGACGTATGATGTAGTAAGAAGTGTGATGGTCGAGTCAATGAATTTTACATTTTAATGTGAATTGATGTAATTAGCATTATTAATCCATTTTGAAGGAATTTTGTAGTGAGTGAATGAGAGTTATAGTAACGTCCCACAATAAAGTAACACGAGGCTGGCACCACCCTCTCAAAATTGTTACACTAAGCCAATGCGAGGTTTTTGAGTCAGACAGATTTCCCAAGCATCAGCCTCATCTACATGGCGAGTTTTTAGTGGCATCAGGACTCGAACTCACTACACATCAGCCACGAATTCATGACCATGACCACTAGTCTACCGAGATCACAAGGGTTCCATAGAACCAAGTGATAATACATTTATCAGTTAGTTCCCTGATAAGTTAATCCATCATCAGCTAGTTACTGTTACATTTACGTTAATAAAGTGTTGCCTCTGTGAAATATTCATTTATTTTTAAAGCCAACCAATAAAATGTGCTTGAAAACGATGACAGAAGTTATGATCTGGCAACGTATCTTTCATCGTAAGTTTTAGCGGGATTATGAAAAGAAAGTAAATAAACAAGGAAAACTTATTTACGTGCTGTCAAAACAAAACTTTTTATTGAAGCATTTTGTGAAACAAGTTAAGCAGGCTTAGTGTTCTCAAAAACGAAAAAGGTCATTTTTCCCCCCAAAACTTCGAAATAATTCTCTATGTATTTAATTCATACGCATTTGTAGTTTTTTTTGTATTTATGTTTTTACTGTAACTTTTCTTTTAATCGGATTTATCTCTCTCATCTCTTAAAAATGCTTTAAATTTCTTTTCTTTATAAAAATCGATACAGTTTTGTATTGATAATAAAAAGTCTAGTTTTTCTGATTGTTGTTAAAGAATATATTTTTTTTTCCAAATAATAATTTGAGCTTGTGTCAAATCTCTTGAAACTAATAAAAAATAAAATTAGTAACCAATAAAAATTTCGATGCCTGCGTTTAAAAAAATATTGCCTATATGTGTATCTTTTTGACTTAAACTGATGTCGCAAGTAAATATTGAGACTTTGACAAATAAAACCTTCAGAATTTTATTATATCATATGTACTTTGATACTAAGTGTGGTAATATAATAAATATTGCTTTTAAGATGTAAGATAGGGTTTACTAATTTAAAAGTAGAAAGTGGTTAAAATGAGAAAAGTAGTCATTTTTATATATTGTGCATATATTTTTACACTGTTATTTATGCATATAAACATGAATTTATATTTCTGAAAAATAAACCTTGGCTTAGTTTTTAATTTATTTTGAGTTTGTAGACTACTCAGAATGCTTTTTTCAAAACTGTTATTTTTTAAAATAATTCATTTTTTATTTATATCATACAATGCAACCTCAGGATTTGCATACACAGAATCAATATATAATTGGTTAATAACATTTAGTATAAAATATTTAAGGATTAGGATGCAATGGACTAAATTCATGACGGTCACATGATAAATATAAACACGTGTTCTACATTGAATTCAAAACAGACAGTAAACTATATATAGCTCGTACTTTTTATTCTATTTGTAAAACTTAGGTAAAATTTCAAATCGCATAATTGGGTAAAGATGCTCAAGAGTTATAAAAAGAAATTTCTGCAAAAAGATTTTAAAATTAAAGAAAAAAAAGTCTTGTTTTATACACGTACTTTTAATAAAGTGACAAATATTAATTTAAAAAAAAAGTTTTTGTAACAAGCGTAATTTGGCAACAACGAAGTACATGAACTGATTTGCTGAAAATAGATAATTGCAATTATTGTGACTATGACATCACATGTGTTTTTAAACTTGATTGGCTAAAAATACGGGGTTTAAAATTATCATGTGATTATGACGTCACATGAATTTAGTCCATTAAGAATTAGAATTAAGGGTGAAATTGTTGAATCGGCCACTGGTCTGCCAAATTTTGAAAAATCGCCAATATGATGCGTTTTTGCGTGTTGTGTTTTGGAGTAGCAACCCTACCACAACACAATCCGACTTCTCCCTCACTGATACCAAAATCAAAAGAGTTACCAGGTTTGGCGAGATAAGTGGTCGATTCGTCAATCCAACCGAATTAAGTGTGATGGGCGATTAGAATTTAAATATGTGTGTAAGAAAAATGTGGATGGAATTAAAGATCAATTCCAAAGCTTAAAAAACATCAACTCTCATTATTTCTTAATAACTGATATTGGATTTCATGAAAAATAAGAAGAAATTTTTGTGTTATTAAAAATGTATTACCGTATTTTCCTGTATATAATCCGCAGCTCCGTATAATCCATGGCAATTTTTACATCGAATAATCCAAAATATATACTGCCAATAATGAAGTGTCAGATTAAAAAAAATACACACAATATGATTAAAATTATAAATAATAGATTGCACTAAAAAAAAAAAAGAAACAAATTTTTTTTTTGTAAAATTATTTTTTCCATCGGACATTTATTGTTACCGTGATTTCTAAACTTTTGATTTTAATATCTGTTAATTCTGACGTCTAAAGGCTGTAATTTCTTTGTCAGTCCTGCAGGTAAGAGTTGCAGATGTGGACTTCAGGGCATTTTTAACATTCTCACAGGGATGTGCTTCATCGACTCCATAATTAAAAAAACCTTTGGGTCACATTTTTCAAAATTAGCCTTGCCCTCCCCTTCCCCCGTCTCTCCACAATTGAATATTTGATTCATCAACGTCAAACAATATTGCAGTTTCCTGATTTCCTACTTCGGTAGCCTTTTTTATAACATTTAGTTCAATATCAGCCATGTAATTTACACGCTCTTGCTTCGATAGGACAATACATGAACTTGAATATTTTCAGGATGAAACAGCTCAGGTCAAGACAGAATGTGAAATGACTAGCATCTGTAATATCTTTCCAAGGAACTGAATTAATTCTTAAACATAAATGGACAAAACTGATAGTAACTGAAATATGTCGACCTATTCGAAAAAGCTTTCAGCGCCATCTATTATTTATTTTATAAAACATAACTGGCATTTATTTCAAAACTTTATTGTACGCGTTTATGATGGAGAATGTTTTTTATCATATTATCTGTGGCGGCGCACAAGGAAATTTGAAACTTTTTAACACAAAATCTGTGGTTATATACAGGAAAATACGGTATGTTAAATTTTAATTTTGCACCATAGAAATAATTTTTATTAATGTGCAGTTTACATATTCATTTTTAGAGATATGTAATAAATGCAACTTCTGTGTGAAATTTAGAGAGAAGGAATGGCTAACTTTTATCATTCTGTTTTTTAGGTATTTGTAGAAAACAGATATATTCATTTTAACTAGAAGAATGACAAAAGAAATTACACAAAAAGTATTTTTTGTGCCTGGTTAGTAATATATTTTAATTTATTTTACTTCTTTATATATGCTATTTTGTAATACTGAAATTTTGAATTATCATTTATGGTTCATCAGTGATGTATATGTAAATTGGATGCTTATGTATAAGCTCATCAATTATTTTAGCCAAATCAAAAACCATCACCAAATAGTGTGTATACAATCAACAATAATAAATATTCCTTTGCATAATGTACACTCCAACATTGTGGGGGAGGGTCAAGTACGTATCCTTTGTAAGATCTGGCTTGGGGTCCAAAACCTGACTTTGCATGGGGGGGGGCATAATACTCTCCGTTCTACCTCATGCAAGAAAACTCGGTAATATAAGTTGTCTTAGTTACTTTTTGCAAAAAATGATTAAAATTGGTGCTTTTTAAAATTGCTGATTAAAATACTCTCCGTTTCACCTCGTGCTAGAACTCAGTAATATAAATTAGTTAATTTTTGCAAAAAATGATTAAAATTGGTGCTTTTTCCCTACTTGAATATTCCCTAAGTTATGGGATCATTCCATCAAAGAATGTGTTAATGAGCACATATAAAAACAAACTGCTGCCTAAACAATGTAGCTCTTGTTAAATATAAAACTGAATTGTGTTTCTTTAAAATGTCATTTTAGTAATAAAATGTATTTTAAATTCAGTTATTATACTTTCAATTAATAACTATTAATTTTAGTTGTAATTTTTAATTCATGAATTTTGGCATACATTTTTAAAATCTTTGTGAATTTATTGATTGATGGGCTTATTTGAAAGTATTCTCAAAGGGTTACATATGGAAAATCTGTTTGATCATGATCATAGCCCCCTCCCCTAAAAAATGTCACTAAACAATGCAGTGTCCTCTAGAAATGTGTTTTGGTAATGCATTTTGATTGTTGTTGGCAGGTTTTATTAGAGTTGCACCAATTTTCATGGTTGGCAAAATTTTACTCATGTACCTTAAATTGATATGCTGCATATTCTTTGTAAGTTAATTGTACAATTATTCTCAATAAATTTTTTATCTGTAATGTTGATTTTATTCTTTAGAAGCTGAGGTAGAAGGAAAATATACTATCATTCGTTTAAAACATCCTAAATCAAGTAAGTTTTTCTTTGACATTTTTTTAGTTATTGTTTCTATATTAAACAAATATTCCCTCTCCACACTCTTTTGAAAATTCAGAACATTGCTCTGTATTTAATGAGAAAAAAAAATTAATTTAAGTTTCTAATAAATTTTACTGAAGTACAATTTTACCCCTTGAATTTGTTATTTTACTTTTTTTTTTGTCTCAAATGAGTTGATAAAGAAAATTTTAGCTCATTAGGTTTAGAAATAGAGAAAAGTATACTTGACTTATTTAGAAATTATTTCTGATTTTTGAAGCTCCTTAAAGCTTTTCATAGTTTTTTCAGCTTTTTTTTTAATTAAAAAAATTTCTGATTTTTATGTATTATGTTTTTTTATCTTATTTTTGTTTCTTTTTATATAGATTCTGCTGTTTTATGTGCTTTAGATTCTTCAAATAAATTACATGAAATTGTTCATTTCACAGAGGAATTTTCATCATGGTTTGTTGAAGATTCTGTTATTCAAGGTAAAATGAGTATTTTCTAATTTTAACGTATTTTTTGTAAAATATATTACTGTGTACCATAAACAAAGTTTCTTTTGTATTTAAAGGGACTTTCATTATTTAATATATAATGCATGTGCTTTATTGCTCTTGGATTAGATAATTTTACTACAGTTTTATAGATATTTGTGTATTATTGCAACACAATCTCAAGACCAAGTTGTCAAAATTTGATGTACTTTCCATGGAAAAACAATAATAATGATTTACAAAGTAAAAAATTATTTATTTCATGTATGCATTTTGTATAGTAATATTTTAAATTTTAACAACTTTTTGAAAAATTTTTTGTAAGACTTTTAAAAGAGATTCTGAAGTTCTCTTTTAGATGGCAGTCCCTATGTAATAGATTTAAAAAAAAAAAAAACTTAAGTACCATGTACAAATCATACACTTGTTGTAAAAGGCAAGAAACTTGACCAACTGTCATATCAAATTCCACATGTTTTTCCAATTTTTAGTATTACATTTCCCAAAGACCTATTTACTGAAATATAACTTCATGACATGAAAATTTAAATATTGGTACTTTTGAGGTAAAATGTTGTTTTCTTGAATAAATTTTATTCTTTTTTCTATTGCAGTTGAATCCCACAACCTTATTTTTTCATATTTAAATTAAAGTAAAAATAGTAAAGAGGAAGGGGAGATATTTAAACAGAAAACAAATGCAAATTAATGAGCTATGCCATTTGTCTTAACATAATTGAAAACCTTGTGCTTAGTTGCCATGAAACAATGAAGTCAGGTTGCTAAAATGTGGTGTATTTTTTAACTTGGGCTATTTATACCAATATGGTTTCAAGTTGGTTGCAATAAAAAGCAAATGCTGTACTGAAATAATATTTTAATAGCTTTAATTTCTGAATGAATTTTGCTGAATAATATTAATTAAATTTGTTTTAAATATTTATATATATGTCTTCGAAGTTAAATAATTTACATGACATGTAAATTTAATGTGCTATAATTTGCTTTATCACAAATAAGTTGTTTCATGTTTGGAAAAATGCTGTACTCAGTGGCGTAACGGAAAATAATTAGGCCTCCCCGCAAGGTCAGGTCTTGGGCCCCAAGCCGGATCTTAGAAATATATACTTGCTAGAAAAGTCTGCTTCACCTAGTACTGCTTACATAAACAACAAAAAAATTTTTTAAAACCGGAATTTTAAAATTTTTTAAAAATGATATTTTATTTAGTTTATTCCAAGTATTGAGAAAAACAAAAGTGCTTTCATAGCTTTGAAAATAAGGACAGGTTTGTAGTGATACCAACAAAAATCAAGTAGAAAAAGTCTGCGTTCACTGTTTTAATAGTAACTATAAAAATTATTTAAAAAGGATAATGAGCTATTTAACAGTTGGTTGGATAACCCCGTGTGTTGAAAACTTCCTGAAGTCGTTTCGGCATTGAATTATTAAGTCTAGTGGTTTCTTCAGAGCTTATCTTCTCTCATTCGTCATTAAGAACACTCTTTTCGAGCAAGTGTTTATATATATATATACAAAGGATTGCCAAACCATAACATAATGTACCTTTATACATCACGTAAAAATATTTATCATTAAACTTTTTCTGAATGCAAAATCAACCGGAGTCTGAGTAAACGAAGTAAATAATGTATAACATTAGAGAGTATTTATAATATTTAATAAAACTGGAAATCTCTAACAATAGATAACCTGGGAACTTGAATAAAAACGAACACCCAGAAAGACACAAACACTGCAAAATAATTTTAGATTTAAAATTCTTACGAAAGAAAAAAGGTACGTGATTCTTCATTTCTGAATCCTGGGATGAACTTGATCTAAGTTCGATAACATTCTAGTGCAAAAACTGCAACTTTTAATAAGGAGAGTTCTTTGTATGAAGCAAAAATGATTTCATGAAAATGAAATAAAAAACTTATACATTCCATTGTGGTTTCTTCTCATTATGCTTCATTTGATTGAATACTCATAAATCTATCATCAAATGCTCTCATTTAAAATGCTCTCTATGCTTTTCCAAGTATCGTAATACTATTTTACTTGAAAAAAGCATAACAGATGTACGTTATTTATGACTTTGCTGAATCAAATTGAAACACATGGGAGGGGGAGGGGGACTAAAAACGCCAATAATTTTCTCTGCTGCTTCTTAAAAAGTAAATCAAGTCTTTTTCCCCCCTCCCTACTGCTAATGTAATGTATACAGTAATAATAGCAGTGTTAAAATTTTTGTATCTTCCTAGCATTTTATCCGATTCTCCGTCTGACTGTTTTATTTGTTAGTAATTAAGGTTTAAAAAGAAAACCCACACACTGAAGAAATAGTATCTCTCGTTGCCTGGATTACAGCAAATGAAAAAAAAAGTTTTTTGATCTGGCTATAGGATTAAAGATATGTAATGAGCGTAGGAAAGTTTTGATGATGAATGAATAACGTTTGATCGCTGATTGGAAAATCGCTTAAAAATTCGATTTTGAAAAATGTGAAGCGAACTTTGAAAAAATCTTTGTTCATGGTGACAGTCAGGCTTTGGGCCCCCTAGAAGCTTTGCCTCCCCCCCCTGCAGTGCGGGGGTGCACGTTACGCCACTGGCTGTACTCATGATATACTGATATATGTACTTATGCTACTTTAAGCATAAATGTTTTGATGGATCTGAAAATATTTTAGATTAAAAAAATCTCTAAAAATAAAACTTTTATTAAACATTTTTTACTCTTTGTGTGCATTTTCTGCCATAATATTGATGTTTGTATATCTGCCTTTTAAAAATTTTAAACATTGTGATAGATATAAACATGCTATTATAACATATTTAGCATAAATATCTATAAATTCCATGGTATTTCAAAAATATATTTCAATTTTTAAAAAATCTTGTATCAATTTCACTGCAATGCTGCAAAAAAAAAAAAAAAATTAAGTTGTTATATACATTAATTTAAAAATAATAAACATTTTATACAGGTTGCAAATCAATTTAAAATATTTTGATGAAGCTTAAAGTCATAGTAGTTTGCTTGTTAATGATGTACATTTTAATTTATTATGAAATCACTGAGAAGTGATGTACAGAAAGTAGGAGGTCACCACATAGACCATTGGCCCCCAGCCTTTTTGCTATGGACCACTCACAATCCGTGGCTGCACAAGGAACATTAAATTATTTCCATTTTATTTCATGTGATGTATTTCTCTTGAATTTGTGTGTGACTTTTTATGGAAATCACTATGTATTCCATGTTAAATCACTTTACAGTCATTTTTTGGTGCAACTGTATTTTATTCTGAAGGCATGTTTAAGTACAATTAAATTAAAATTATTTATTTAAAACATAAACAATCAAGTCCACCCCTTCCTTAGCGGGCCACTGTACAATTATCAAACATGAACCAGTCTGTTAGCAGTAAAAAGGTTGGGCAGCACTGCCATAGACCAACAGGTCTTTCATTTTTAGTGAGCAGATTTCGCCTCTGCACTTTCGTCTATTTTTTTTGTTTAGATATCGTACCCTTTTTTCATAAAAGATAGGTATATGCCACTGTCAGTAAGCATATTTGAACGATATTATGTTCTTTAAAATCTTCCTTCAAAATTTTGCATTGGTACCAGAAAATTTTTTTTGGTGGTAAAGGGAGTAAAGTTGTTTAATTTTTTAAATTTCTATAAAATTTACTATACAATGAGATGAGACAATTAAAGCAATATAATATATTATGTTCATTTTAGTAAGACTCAAGGTGATTATAAGTATAAACTCTCAAATATTTTCTTTAAATTCTTGAATTGCAAAAAAAAAAAAAAAAAAAAAAGTAAAACTGCAATTAAGCTATTATTTTATTATATAACTTTTACAATTTGCAGTATTATGAAATGTATTAGTAATCCACAAAATATTATTACTTATTAAATGTTATTATATTGCTTAATTTTAGCATGCATAATTAATGATTAGAAGAGATATTTCATTACATGTTCTTTTATATACTGCTGGTATAGATAGATTGAAATAAGGTACTGTGAAAAGCCACATCTTAATGATATTAAGAGTTTCTGCTATACAGTTTTATTATTACAAATCGACTCTCAGTTACATTAATTTATTTGTTAATTTATAACATCGATCTAGTCTTCTAAAATTAATTTTTGAACAGTGATTCTGGAATGTGCTAATGTCTATACACCCACACCAAAACAGAAAATGTATGATTTAAAATTGGAAAATTCTATTTCATGATATGGGTTCACAACTTCACATATATTTCTATAGTATATGAGATTAAGATACTATATTTAAATATAGTTTTCTTAGAAGTTCAAGTTGCATATTACTTTAGAATCAGATTTGTAATTTAATTACTTTGTGTTTTTAAGAATCATTTTTAAGTTACATTATTATGTTAAATATAATTTCATTTATATGTTGATTTTGGTGTATATATAAATATTGCATTTCTTTAAAGTTATTAATTTGTTTAACTACAGTTTTGACTTTTCCTGAAATTTGTAATGTTGATTTTATTTTTATTGTGCTCAAAAACAGTGGGAGGGTTATTGGCAACTGACCTTGTAATTTTGAACCTTAAAGTGACAAGAATGACATCTGAACTTGCATCCTACTCTCCAAATTTCCACATTGTGCCAACTTTTAGCGTGGTAGTTAGGAGATGGAGGTGCCAGCTCAGGCGTCGTCCTCGTCACTTGACCAGTGTTCAAAATTATGAGGTCCATTGCCAAATACCCTCAAGTAGCTGAACAGTGCAACCTTAATATTCACTCACTCTCTCTGGACTTTTAGCCTTGACAAATTAAATGTGCATAAGCCTCTCAGAAGCACAAAAACTTAAATTCATGACTTGACAACACCAACTATGATTATTACCCCTCACTTCTGTGACCCTTTAATTGTATTTCCCATTTTATTAAATTATTTGTATGTAGATGTTTTAAAATTTGAATATTCTCAACATTCCATTTGGCTATAGATAATAAAAAATGCCAATTCTGTAAATCTGAAAGTTTACTCTGAGTTGCTCAGTATTTTAACTCCAACACAAACCTCTTATTTACTCAATACAGTTAAAATAGCTTTCTCTCTCTCTCTCTGCATGCATGTGTGTAATCTTTTTCAGCACTTTTTTCATTTTATTATTATATGTGTCACAGAACTACATTTGTTATTCATAAATTCTGTTTGCTTTCATGCAGTCACGTGAATGATATTTTTTGTATGCCTGTCTTTGGTTAGGGAGCCAGAATTTGCATCCATGTTATGAATATTTTAATTTCTGTATACTTTTATTATTTCTATGTAATTTAAATATTAATTAAGGTAAGAAATTTTACATAATGTAATTTTATTTCTTGTGAATGTTGTTCAATTCTTTTTAAAAAATGCACAAATAGTTAAGAATAGAACACAGAAAGAGAAAAATTAATTTTTCATTAATTGTAATTAATGATTTAAATATATAGTTATTGTGTATGTATGATTTCCCAATATAATATATTCATTTTTTTGGAATTTTTTTTTAATAGTTCATATATTTTAGTAAGTTAAATACATATTTCTACAAGCAGAGACATTTTATTATTTCAGATGGTAGAATTTTTCTTATGACTATTGTGGATCCATTATTTTTCATTCTTCCATATGTAAATCAAGTAGGTACATATCTCTCTATATAATTTTTAAACAATTATAAATTTTGAAAATGTACAATTTGTTTATTCATTTTGTTTTTTGTTTTTTTGGTCTTATCATTGTTATCATAAAAACCATTAATAAAATCATCTCAAATCTTTAAACACTGAATTTTTAACAAATAATGTTTTTTTGTAAGAAATACTTTGTAGTATGCTAGTTCCTGTTCTCCAAATTTCATGCTGATTCTGTAGCACAAGAATTAAAATTCAGTTATGTAAAATAAATTAAAGCAGCTTCTAGGATGTAATTGTTTCAATACAGTTTTTGCTTAAAGTAATAGTGAGGTTTTAAATGGTTACTGAACAAAGTATTATAAAGAGGTGAACTATATATCAAATTAAAGATAAAATTTTCAAAGTTTCTTGCTTGTTCGTTAGATTTTAATATATAAAGATACATAAATTATGTTATTAATGTATTTTCTGATGCACTTCGGATGTCAAAATGATATTCAGTCTCTTTCTGTGGTAGAGTACATCTGGCATGATAGATGAAACAGTTTTAGTGATCCTTTCTTTCAAATAATTCAGATTTTAGACTTAACTAAAATGGATTATACTTGTATTCAGGGGTGTAGCTACCGGCATATCAGCCACATCAAAGTTACGGGGCCCCAATATGTGTAAGAAAATAATCATAAAATGTCAAAAAGCCCCAAATAGGACCCAATAATTCTGGAGGAATTTTAATACAGGGCCCACTCAGGACTAGCTATGCCAGTGCTTGTATTACACAACCTGTACAATGGAAATCTATGGGGTAATGTCTGGAGACTGTGAAGGACAGGCAATTCAATCTTGTCAAATTCATTGCTGAAGAAATTTTTCTTTTAGAAAATCCCATATGATGGCTATAAAATGTGAAGGCACTCTACTATTCATTTTTAAGGTCTGTAACTTACTGAAACTTAGAAAGCCACAGCACTGATTGAATCCTTGTTTACATGCACTTGAAACATAACATGGATGCACTAGCACCTGTTGAAGTCTGCATGTAAACTTCTGCAATCACAAACTTCAGATTGTTTCTCTTTTATTTAACATGTAACATTTAATGCATAGCTATAACCATTTGAAACTCTCCTATTATTTTACGGACACACTCTGTATTATAATATTAATATTCTGATTATGTTAATGTATTCCTCATAGTTTAGGGCTTCTATAGCTTATAAAATATTTATTATTTTAATTACTTTAATAACTGTTAACTTTTTTATAATAATTTTTTTTTTTTTTTGCTAAGAAGAAATCATTTTAATTATTTTATTGAAATTACAAGAGTATGTAACCATATTATTTTTACATAAACTTTTAAAAAAATGTTGCTATGCTTCATCATTTTTTATGTTATAAAATTTTACTCTTTAAAATTACTAAAGTAACATTGGAAACTTAAATAAGAAATATATGCTGCTTTGTAAATGAATTCAAATTTTTTGTTAGGAAACCTCTAATTTTAAATTCATCAGAAAATTATATTATTGAATAGTCAGCAGCTATAGTTAAATCTAGGTTAACAATTAAACAAATACTTATTACGATACCAACTTCCAAAAAGTTTAGCTTAAAAAATTGTTGGGTGCATTCAAAATTTGTCTATTTTTTGGTTTGATGACAATTTTATTCTTGCAAACTTTTTCTGGTTTCCCTTATGATATAAAGTCGTTTTGGTAATGCTTTAAATAATTTAACAATCTGTTTTAAAAACTGCTAAAAATACCAACTTATAGGTGAATTATATGCTGTTTAAAAGCTGGGTGGACAATCCTGGATGTAGCAAGGTGTGGGAATATTTTAAGACAGACAGTCTCTATGCTATAGAAACGATTTCAGAACTCTGAAACTGTTGTAAGAAAGCCCGGATAAGGTTTTAAACATATAATAACTGCTTCTTAAGACTGATATATGGCAATAACTGCCTAACATAACAGGTAGTTGCTGTTTGGCAATTAGAACATCAGAGCTGGAGTGAATATTGATGGATTCATGTTCTCTTTACTGATAAATCAAGGTTTAGTTTAATATCTGATTCTAAAATGCTCAATTCTTGAAGGGTGTTATTTTTACTCGATTGCAATTCTGCAAGCAAAAAAGTTTTAGTTGGCATAACAAGGAAAAGGCAAAAATGTGTATGTTAAGTTAAATGAAAATGCATGCAAAATTTTTTTTAACATTGGTAATGTGAATATTTTAGTAGTTCAAGTGCATGGTATGGTGAAAAGTAAAGATTTAGAGATGTACATTTTTTCATGCTTTCAACAGAGGATCTATGACACTACAGATATTAGGATCTAATCTTTGAACCTTATGGAAGACTTATCAGAGTTGCATATAGATCTGATTTTTTAATTATGGGTAATACTGCTCATCTTCATCAAGTAAAACTCATTGATGAATTCCTTTAGCCAATAAAGTCTCGTGATTTGAAACCAATAAAAAACTTACATGATTACTTGGAAAAGTAGTTGCACAGAGACAGCCTCCTCTTAGAAATATAAATGTCCCGAAGACTGCATTTCTGGAGGAGTGGAATGTAACTCCTCAAACTGTGGTTGACAATATTGACAGTTTTAAATAACATTGTGATATGTGTGTATAAATATTATATATTCCACATTCAATTCATAAGTCGTAATTTTTATCTTGAGTTCTTTTTTTTAAACTATCCTTGTCACATTTTTTATGCCATTTTTATTGTTTCCTTGGTCAATTTTTTATCATGCAGTATTCTTAGTTCTCCCTCCCTTTTGTATTGGTATTTGGTGCAGGCATCGCCATTTTCCCACATGGTATTGTCTTCCATGCCATCCAATGTATTTGTTATGCAGCATTATTTTAAAAAAAATGTATTATAGAAGAATGTAAAAGAATTATATTACACACTTTTGAACATTTACAAGAAAATTTTTTATCATTTTGCTTGCGCCATCAACGTATAGTTGTTTCAATGGCCACTGCTCTGTTTCCATTTTTTCTGCATATAAAATTGCCTTGTTTTATACTTGCATCATAGTGAACTCGTCTTGATGCTATTACCGATATCTTTTATGTTTACGTGATTAAAAGAAGGTAGTATATATAAAAAAATTTCCTGAATTCAAGCAGAAAACAGATGCTTAGGATAGACTGAATACTAGAAATAAACTGCAGAATGGGAAGTCATCGAAGCAAGTGGCGCTAGAATAGATGGTTACATTTTTCCTTTTGAAAAGGGTGAAATTTCTCCCATCCAACAAATGTTTTGCCTTGATTCTAAGCTGCGCACAATTTTCAGTAGCATCAACACTGGAAAATGGTGCGGCTTAGATTCAAGTAAATACGGTATTAACATATTAAGAAAAAAATAATGTGTTGTAATTGAAATAATTATTTCAAATGTTGTTTTTATGAAATGAAAACCTTTTTATTTTTGGTTTATATTATTATTTTGTTTTAAAATATGATTTCTTTGTAAATGTTTTAAATTATTCAATCTTGATTTAATTTAAAAATTTTTTTTTTTTGCAAAGGATGGAAAATTTTGTCCATTAGAAGACCTTCTTGTGGATGAAAATTTCCCAGATGTTCATTATTTATTAAAATGTTGCAATTCAGATGAACTTTTGAATATATTTGATGCAAAAGGTAATTAAAATTTTTCAAAAATACGATTTATGTAATAATTTTTGCAAGCTATATTTTTATTTTGTTTTCAGAAAAATTTGTTAATTTATAGAATTGTCCTATTTTCTAATATATACTCTTTCTAAAATTAAAGCCAAAAATACTTTCATATAAGGGGGGGGGGATAAAATTTTTTTAGCTAAATAATGTATTCTTATGATGTATTTATATAAAGTTTCCATTATAAAATGTGATCATTAAGTCTGTGCAACTTTTCCTGTATTAGGAAATATTCTCAACAGGAAAGCATAAACACATGTATGCTCTGTCATCATGATTAAATCAATTTGAATTTACAATTAACTATTTTTTTCATATTTAAGGTGAAAAGTTCTTAAAGATAAATGAATTAATGAGAGTAACTGCAATAATTTAAAAAGTAAAAAGTAATTATTTTTAATTAATTAATTTATTTATTTTGAAGAATAATTTCATTTTGCAGTTTTTTGGTACAATGGTTGATTTTTTTTTTGTTGCTTTAATATCTATTTGGACGAGTTGTTAAAAAATAAATTGGGAAATCCATCTTAAAAACAATATGTAAAACTACTATAACACTAACAGAAATCAGTACAAGATCAAGGTCTCATGCAATTGGAATGCATTTTTTTCATTATAGTAAGTAAAAGGATCAGATTAGGCATAAGTAATGAATATGGGTAGATTTCACACAGGATCTTTTCAGTAATATCTTGACAAAAGCACTGCATAAGTAATCAGAATTGTAAAAAAAAAATAAATAAAAAGAATTATAAAAAATGGTTGTCTGGATCCTAAAATGGTAAACACATGTGTTGTAAAGGGTATATGTGTCACACACACAAAAAGGCAAGATTTGCATTAATAAAGGCTTAAGGTAAAGGGCTGTTTCTATTTGCTAGTATTAAACAAGTTTTTGCTTTTAAATGCAATGCTTCAATAGTATGGCTATCAAGGAGTACTGCTATGAAAAAAAGCTGATAAAATTTAATTTCAAAGAGCCTATAGGTTTAATTATACACTGAATGCCCAAAAAGTTAGACACCCCTTATTTGAAAATAAATAAGTCCAACAATGACGTAGAATGACATTACAATGAAGAGTTGCTTATATAAGGAACACTCTCCACTTGGGATGACATAATTATCATGGAAGTTAATGTCAAAATAGGTGAGATGAAATATATAAGTGACTTTTTGAACAAGGAATGATCATTAGTGTAAGAAGAGCTAACACCAACATCTCTGAAAAGATTACTCTTTTCGCATTTTTTTTTGTCCAACAGCATTTTGGATTTTTAAAAAGTAGCAGTTGAGAAAAAACGGAAACAAAACTTCAAGTGATAGTGACTATTTTGGCCCAAAAAGGCTGGGTAAGGAGTAATTAAAGTCTAGCAACATGCTTAGTCCACAACAATAGGTGGGCAATATAAAAATTACAGCTGCATTCAATGCAGGTACATCACAGAGCATATTCCAGCCCTTAAGGTGGACTTAGCAATAAAGAGGCTTTAACAGCAGAAGACAATCAAGAGTACCTTTGATGTTACAGGAAAATTGGAAAAAATGCCTGTTGTGGTCCCAGGATCGAAGAAATGTGTTACCTGAGAAATGGAAAAAGTTACCTGGTTTGATGAATTTTGTTTTCTATTCCATTTAATGATGGCAGAATCATAATGTGATACAAGCAACATAAATTCATGGACTCTTACTGCTAAATGACAATTCTCTGGGCTGGTGGCAATGGAATTATCGTATAATGAATGTTTTCCTGGAGTACACTGGGTTCTTTAATATCTGCAGACACAACTCTGAGCAACCCAACATCTTGTGCTCTCGTTTATGGTTATAATGTTTTCTTTTGCAGAGGGTGACTGCTAATCATGCTCGATAAGTTTGAACTTGGTTTGAGGAATATCATTCAGAGTTTAAACTTCCATAACCTGCTCAATGTACTGATCTTTATCTTATTGAGCACTTGTACGATGAAGCTGAAAGATATAATTTCAAAGCATGCAAATGCCACCATCCAATCTAATTCAACATAAAGCTGCCATTATTTCAGCATTGGTCAACATTCCTCAAAAATAGTATGAACAACATGTAATGCATCCCAAGAATATCAGCTGTGATCAGAGCTAAAGACAGATTAACTTTTTATAAGAGAGTGTCTCTAATTTTTAGGCCTCTCAATGTATAAACCCAAATAGGGACAGGGTAGAGCATCATGTGATGCTTATTTGGAATGAATTCTAGACTATACATATAAATTGTTTTTGTAGATTATTTCAGATTAGATAATTTTTAATATAAGATTCTGTTATTTAAAATATTATTAATAAATGTTTTAAAATTCTTGTTTTTACTTACCAATTGATATTTTATTTCAGATGCTGCTGGTTATAAAGTATTTTGTTACAACAAGACAAAAACTTTGCACTGGTTGCAAAAGAAAGTTGATTATTTAACTACAACTTTAAAATCGAATGATATAAATATAAATGATGGTTCTAAAGCTGCATCTTTGCAAACTGATGATAAAGAAAATCCTGGTAATCAAATTCTTTACTACTTTTTCATAAATGCTTTCCTCACTCCTAAGAGTATTCAAATTATTTTATTATCAATTTAAAGTAAATGTTTATTTTATTGTGATCTTTTATCATATTTTTAAATAACAAGAAATAACTTATTGGTAATATAAGAGATGAAAAGAATGATTTATATAAATATTTTTATTATTTGTATATTGCAACTCAGATTTATAAAAAAAACTTTCTTTTTTAATTTTATTTGCTAATCCTTTTTGAAAACCTTAATATTAAATCTGAATTTAATTTTTACTTCCATTATATAGAGGTGTGAAAATTATTATTTAAGAGAAATAAAAATTGTAATACATTTTTATTATTGAAGCCCAGTGGCTGAGTGGTAGCGTATCACACTTCCACATCACAGGTCCGGGTTTCAAATCCTGGGCTGGGCAAGGTCGACACAACCTTTCATTCCTTCAGTGGGTTGATAAATGAGTACCAAGCTTGCTTGGGAACTGAACACTTGAGGTTTCGCATCAGACTGACCACTTGACCTAAACATTTGCTCATGCACCCCTGTGCCTAAGGTCACCAAAACTGAGATAGGCACAGTAAACCTCACAATAGGCTGTTGCACTACTGAGTTTAGTTCAGTTTATTTTTATTTTCTAAAAAATCTATGTATAATATATATATATTTAAAATTATAAGGAGCAACCTTTTGTTGATTACATCCATTGATAATTTGTCACTATTTTTCAATACCGGTTACTTTGTATAGTAATTAAAAGTTTTATTTACCTCAAAAGTAGTTTAAGGTTTATACATTTATTTTAACTGAGTAGAATATTCTATTTATGTATATTTGTTGCTATAACATAAACAAAACAATAATATTTTTTTTTTCTTGAAAAAAGAGTTGATTTTTTATACAATTTACATGTTGGTATCCAAAAAGTAAAATATATTAACTCAATATATTTATGAATAGTAAAAAGTTTCATGTAAATTAAATAAAATATATAAAGAATACTAGCTAGTATACCCATTCTTCGCTTAGGTGAATTGAAGAAATATAACGATCGAGATGATTGAGTAGGATGATTTAATGTATGAAGTCAAATTTTTAAATTAGATTCTGAATAATTTTTAGTAAATTGCAAAACTATTATGTGGAAAAAGCCACTCTGTATGGATATTAAATTAGGGTAACTAAAGATTATAAATCAAAGAAACTCTCTTTGCTTAAAAACTTTGTAAACATATGAATCAAAGCATGTTATTTCAGGATTGCCTTGCTTCATATAAATATTCCAGCCTATTCTAAAATTTAAAAAAAAAAGCCTGCTGTGCCAAATCAAGAAAACTAAAATTCAGTTATATAAAGAATAGTTTCTTTAAAATTTATTCAAATAATAGTTGTAATTCTGTCTCTAAGAACTAAATGATTGATAAATACATCTATTAATTAATATAATTATATTAAAAATATTGAACAATCCTCAAAAAAGTTTTAACTCAAACTTTTAATTTAGAAAACACATATTACATGTTTCTTCTATTTATAACCCCATTAGGGTAAACTATACCCCCCCCCCCTTCTTATTTCTATGCCATGGAAAAGTACTTAAAACAAAACTTTAAAATAAAAAAATCTGTTCTATTTTGTCAATTTTATATATTATATTATAACTTACCAATACAATAATGCTTCCATTCTAAGTGTAAAATTTGGGGTATGAGAAGGCAGGGAAAAAATATTAAAACCTGTAAATTCAAAATATTTGTCTCCACACCAAAAAAAAAAAACACACGAGCAAAGTTTTTAATGGTAAGCAATTTTATATAACTTTACCTTTTTACTTATAATAAACAATTAATAATTAGGAAACATATTTTTCTTTTACATTTTTGTATTGAAAATAACACTCTTTGAAGTTAGATTTCTGAGAAAATTCTGTCATAAAAATCATTGTCAGTCTGTCATAAAAGCCAGAGATCATAGGCAGCTCATGTGTTTCATGCCCTGCTTTTCATTTATGTGATTAGCCATTGACATGTAACATTCAGCCTGCTATGGAAATAGAGGCTTCCTTCACCAATTCTCCATGTTATTTTGTATTTCAGTCGATCACCAACAGATGATAATGTGACATTTTTGTAATTGTTTTTACTTCACGTGCTTTTTTATTGTTCAGTTCTAATATTAAAGAAGTATGGTGAAAAAGGTTAAGTGTGACAAAATCATTAGGAAGAATTTTGAGTGCCTGATATTTGGTAATCCAAGTAATTTTTTACCAAATAAACTTCTTTCTGGAAAAATGTCTTAATAAGACATTTCAAAAACTAAAATCAGAATTTTTTGAAGTAGTTGAAATTGTAGCACAAAAAAATCAAATATTTGTATGAGAAAGCTTTTATTCCTTAAATTATATCAAGAACCAAATTGTACATCTAATTAATTATCATGATAATTATTATAAATTAAGAAAGTCTTTGTATCACAATGTAAACAAAGCTTCATTCATAATTAAGATTTGTCTTTAAAAGTCTCCTTTTTGGTATTGCTGCATGCAAATGTTCTAATGCCATAGACTACATTTGGAAGAAAAAAATCCAAATTTTTGTGAATGCATAATTTTAATTTGTTGCTATGTGATAAAATCAACCAAATTCTTTTAATTTAATGTTTTTATAAAGAAAGAATGGGTTTGGGAAATTTTAGATCATTTAATTTTCAGGAAAAAAGCATGTAAATTAGCAAAAAAAAAAAAAATAATAATAATAATTAAAGATTCCCAGGCTTATATAAAAGTACTTCAAGTGAAACTCTGAAAACCTACAAACCAGAACATATTTTCACCGAACATTTATAAATAAGTTGGGGTTCTGATATATAAGATAATGATAACGATCAATTCAAGATTCCAACATGACATCTTTAAAAAAATGTGGCTTGTCAGAATCATTGTATAAGCATCATCTCTGGTAAATGATTGTTATATCTGTTTGAGTAACAGCTGCAATTATGTCTTCAGTCCTTCAAGATTATGGCTTAATAAATTGTTTGGATACAGATTTCCATAGTTTTCCCTGTCACACCTGAGCAATAAATCACTGTGTCAAACTTGTGGGTGAAACCTCTTAAAAGTGTGTGGTGTTGAAGAAAGAAACTGAGTACTGTAGGGATATTCCTTTTTATAAAGATCAATATATAATATCTGAGTTTTCTCAAAAGAATTGGATAATTTTATAAACTATCGTAATTCTCTGTATAACATTAAATATATTTACGATGAAAAAAGTGTTTACTATTTATGAAGTTTTGTCAATTGAAGGTTTAAATTTGAAGTCTAATAAAATTATAAAATATTGCTAATTTTATTTTAAAAAAAAGCAGTTTTCTTGAATAAATATTTTGAATCTACCGGTTTAAATTTTTTTCTCCATAGTTCCTCATATCCCAATTTCGATACTTTAAATAATTATAAAAATTGACAAAAAATAACGAAATTTCTTCATTTTTCAAACTTAAATGCATTGCACAAATAAAAAAAGTTTTTTTTAATTTAAATATATGTATATATTTCATTTTATTTAGCTAGATGAAAAGCTACTTTAACAGGATATAGCAATTAAAAAATTTTGTGGGGGGGGGACTTTTGACCCACCCTAAATATGTATATGTGTATTAAATTCTTATGATGTATTTTGAAACATTTATTAAAAGAGATATTTTACTTTTTTAGAGCATTTATTATACTCTTTATTTTTATCGGTATATTATAAGTACTAAACATTAATAACAAATAGTCTTTCAAACATAATAGAAAAATTTCAGATTTTGAACATCTTTCTTTAATTTCTTATAAGTTTGATTTCATGCAAATTTACTGTTGGAATTTGCAGCAAAAGTCACTTATTTTTCTTTTTTTTCTGTGTGATTGTAACATCTTAGACAAATTGTATGTTTAATTTGTTTTGCTCTGGTTTATACTTAATTATAATTTAATACACATTTTATGTTTATTTCTAGAAGTACTGCAAAACTTTGCATGCCATTTAATATCAGATTACCTCTCTAAAGAACTGTGTTTAGATTTGTTCAAATCTTTAGGGTATGTAAGATTAATTATTCTTTTAATTTATATTCATAATAAGTGCATTTACTTCTCAGTGTATCATGTTAAAATCAGAAATAGTTTATTATATTTGTGACAATCCCTGCATAAATAACTCCATGGATTCTGTTTCTGAAAGATTATTATCTAAACTCAACGTATCAAAGCCATAACGTATCACACCCACAAATTTAAACGAGATGAATTTATTAATTAAGTAATTCAAGTTTTTTTTTACGATAGAAAGATCAATACCCACAATATAATAACAAAAAGTAAAACATTTATCTGATATAACCAGAAGGGATGTAGGCCAACCGGAACACAATTATCAAAAGCATCTGCACTATTTCTGATTCATAAATCTTTGTCTTCAAAAAGACAAATGGAAGCAATGGTAACAAGCTCAGCTACATTGTACATTTAGCAACAATTCACTGCCATACTAATTTCCTAATAATTACCCATGATGTTTTCAGCACAAGGAGGTGGTAGTTAAAACTAATTAAAACATCAAATAAGAATTGCAAGTTGGCTTATTAAGGAGACCTTTCAAGATAAGAAATTACACCTTGTTTTCTGCACATTTTCATAAAGTAGTTTATGAATTATGTTAAATTATAAATCAAGCTGGAGAAGAATTTGAAAATTATAAGTAACAGGTAGATTAATATTATTTAATATCAATTAGAGATTAATATATTTATTTTATTTCACCTTTCCCCCAAAAATGTTGTTGTTTCTTATGCCACCTGATCTGGAATACCTTAGTTTCAGGTCCACGAAATTCATCATGGCAAGGGGCTAGATATATGCCTGTTGTTGGCCATAGCCTTGAGCACCATTCAGGTGACAGTACTATTTAGCTCAGTTCCACCCCAATTTTGAGGCAGAACACCCTAGGGGAGGATCAAGGGCCTCCCACCTCTCTTCCCCTTCCACCAACCTCACGAGAGGATGTGTTGCTTGACGACTTTTTAAGTACCCCCATGCTGCAAAGGCACTATACATTTACAAACATCCATGTCTTCTCCGGAATTCAAACCCAGGCCCTACAGCACAGCTGTCAGCGTCGCTAACCACTATACCGGATGGGCAACTCCCAAAAACATAACCTTTTTGTGTCAAAAATATGGTTCATTCAAAATACTATTTTAATTGATTTCAGTAAAATTAATCTTTTTTTTTAATGAAATATATATATATATACATACATAATTTGTTTTGGTCAGTTTTCTTTTCCTATTTTATATTTTCAAGTTGAGTATGTAAAACAGGTATATAAATAACACAGTTAAAATAATATTTATAATTATTGTAAATATGTTAGTAATATTTTTTAAAAGAATGAAATTATTTAATTTACTTAAAAATTTGCAATTTGAAAATCACTATATACATACTACTAATACTTTAACTGCTAAAGATTTCTGTATTGTTATTTAAAACTAATTTAGTCTTTGCAAACTTTCATAAAAAAAAAAAAGGAATACACATGTAGTGTACTAGATTTCATGTTGAATTTTTTAAAAATATTAATATTTTAATAGGTTAAATGCTCCCCTCCCCCTTTCTTTTCTGAAATGCTGGCATTAAAGCTGTTTGAGAAATATTACAATAAAACCTTTTGTTTCAAATATTTATATACATATACTTTAAATGATATCTAAGTATTTTCTTATTAATATTTAGCATCTGACTGAAAATAATGGAAATCAGAATTTCTATTGGCCAGTGTTATTGGCATGTCTTAAATATTTTACTGCAAGAGCTTTTTTAAAAAGGAACAAAATATTGTTTTACTTTTTTATGTTTTATTATTTTAATATAACTTTTAAAAATAAATATAATATAAAGTATTAAATATTGTGGGAAAAACTTGAATGAATAGTTAAATATGCAAATGAAATTGTTTTAAGCAAACAGCAATAAAAAAAACTTACTATAAATGAAGTTAAATCACACTTGTAAATGTAGAGAATAATTATTTAAGAATATAGCTGCAACATTTGTATTCTTTACAATGCTGATAAGAATAAAACTGGAAAATATCTGTTTCTTTGGCAAAAATTTTTAATGTTAAAATTAAATTTCACACCAGATATGATTAAGTAGGATTCTTATTTATGTAAAAGCAATTTTTTGTTTGAAAGTTAATTGCACAGGAAAACATTTAAATCATGCTGCTTATTTAAAACCATTTTTGTCTCTTAAATAACGCCCTTTACTAAAAATTCAAACAAAAATTTTGATTTAATCCACTGCTTGATTCAATTTTGAAAATAGTTCAGCTTGTTTCATATTTTTTCTGTTTTTCATTTCATTTGAGAATAGTTTGGTTGAAAATTATTAAGATTTTGATAAATATATATTTATATCATTAAAGCAGGAAGCACATTTCATTTAAATTTCTGTCAATTGAATTTCTTTAAAAAATGCACAAAATATTGATGATGTATTAAAAATTTTGAGCCCTGATTGCAAACAAAACAACTCTTTTAAACATTGAAAATGTCTTGGCATTGATGAAGGATTGTATTATAAACTGACAAGAAATTTCTCAAACAAATTTTGGGGATCAATTAGCTCTGACAAAAATATCTAGTTTTATAATTTTGATGAATTATTTAAAAAAAAAATATAGAAGATCCAAATGAATCTTATGTTTCATTGTATATTGAAAGAGTGCCCCCCCCCCAAAGTTCAATAACTATGTATTATTACTTATTTTCATAAATCAATATTTCTCAATAAGTAAAAGAGACTTAATTTTCAGATTTCAGCCGAAGAGAAAGAATTATAGTCATTTTATATAAAACAATTATAAGTAAAAATTCAAAAAGGAAGCAAATATTTAAGACAATATTTTTAAAACATCTTGCTACAGTTTACCAATATATAACTAAGTTTGTGTTGAATAGTACAAATGTGTTGAAGAGTACAAATGATCTAAAAATTCTTCAAGACTTTACAAAATTATGTTTTCTGAATACATATTTAAAAGAGAATGTACAAGATTTTACTTATTTAAAAAAGTTATATTTATAAAATTATGTATATTTTACTAATATTTTATAATTTATTTCTATTAAATTATTATTAAAAACAAAATAACTTTAAAAAATTAAGCAAATTTTTTTATTATTAATGCTTATTAATATTTGTATAATCATAGAATAAATATTAACCAAAATGCAATAAGCTAATTTTTTATGTATATCAATTAATGATATTTTATATTATTCGTGACATTATAATAATTGAAAACAAATTTTGTATTATAGAATACAGTTAAAACTGGAGCAACCCAAATCAGAAGATTTAGAAGGAAAATCTAAAGTAAATATATATTTGTATTTATGTATTTTACCATTTCTAAGATATTTTCATAAATACATTTTTAGTTCAGTTTTTTTTTTATCACATTTATTGGAAATTGGAAGAATTTATTACTTCTTCAGCTGATTTATATTTAAAATTATTCTTATCTTTAACAATCATTTCTTTTTCCTATGTATAAAATATGATGGATTTTTTTATTTACATATGCACATACTGAAGACATTACCACCATTATATTATGACCACCTGTTAAATATGAAGTACGATCAGTTTTCCCTCATACACCTGAAAAGTCAAGATCACCTCATACGCCTAGATCTCAAGATGCCGATAGGTAGTCTGAGGTATCTGATATCAGGTACACAGCAACTAGTTCTGCAATTTCCAGATGTTGCAAGGTGGTAACATTTCAGCTGAATTTGGCAGACAAGACAGGACTTGAATTTACCAGTGTTCCTCAAGCAACAAACCTCCCTGACAATTAGGCCATTACATGGTGCATTATGTGTTGTTGGTAAATGCTATTTCCTTCCAGAATCTCTGTTGCCATAATAAAGGTGTGCACCTGGTCTGCTATGATGTTCCCATAGTGTACAGATGTCAGGAAATGTTCTATGAGAATGATGGTCCTAATGTGCCCCATGAAATCATCTCTCACACCATGATACCCACCGAAACCACCTTTTACCTAGTCTACTGTGCACCTGAATGCTAGGGTTTTTGTTAGAAATTGTCATATTCAAACTTGCTCATCAAAATGTAATTCATCATACCAGGTGACTTTCATCTATGATCATGGCATATTGCAAGCGCTGTTGAGAATGACAGGCTGTCAGTGCAGGGACGTGATTCAGGGATCAGCTGTGTAGACCCGTATGCAACAATATGTGCTGTGCTATGTGTTGAGACATACCATCTTGTTCACCACTTTGTAGCCTTTAAGTCTCACTGAACAATATATAACAGTGTCTCCTCTGTAATTAATGCTCTATGGCTTACTAACCGCTGGTTGGCAACATGTCATTTCACCACTTTCAATATGTATGAGCAGGCTGCCATTTCTGAATTTGCAGTTCTCAGGGACTGAGCCATAAGGATATGACCTTTATTGAAATCTCATAAATCAGCTAAATGCTTTATATGTGGAAAGATGGTACATGAGCACTATATATATGGCATCAGCT
This sequence comes from Trichonephila clavata, assembly GCA_019973975.1. Taxonomy (NCBI): domain Eukaryota; kingdom Metazoa; phylum Arthropoda; class Arachnida; order Araneae; family Nephilidae; genus Trichonephila; species Trichonephila clavata. The sequence continues at coordinate 195,262 of BMAO01015583.1, forward strand.
GTGCTTATGCCATGTTTAGTCTCTGGGTGAATTCATTGTTCTATGTGAGAGGTAGTCAAAATGAAATGGCTCTTTGATGTATACAAAACACACACAAATATTCAAAACAAAATTTAGTTAGTGAAATATTAATACAAAATCATTTATGTGTATATTGTCCTGAATTTAATAATCAAATTAAGAAAATAATTAAAAGAAATAATTTTTACCTTGAAAACCCGACTTTGCAATCCATGTATTCAATCAAAATAGAAGAGTGAAATCTTAGTTTCTTTTTTGCAGTTAAATTAGAGACTATGAATCAAAGTATTTGCCCAAAATAGTATCTACAGATGTTAAAGCACAACAAGCTGAGGTATGATTGTCTCAGAAATTCTTGATCACAAGTATTAATGTGTGGCATAAATTTATCCTTTGCATCAATTCTTATAAAGTTTGCAAATGTGGTACACGAATTAGATGAACATTATGAATAAACAGCAAGAAATTATGCAAATTGAAACAGGAGTCCATTATACCAAATTCACTACTTAAAATAATCTCTGAAAATTTTTCCCTTCTATGGAAATGTGCTGAGGTTGCATTTTATTTCATATAACTTGCACTAGGAATTTCAAGCAGAAATATAATTTATATTCTATTGCTCCAGTAATAACTGGCAAAAATTATTCAACATGTCACGAAAACACTCTTATAGTTTTGGAGTTTATACTTTTTAGAAACATCCATTATCCAGTTCTGAGGTATAGCTAAAAAACCAGATTTTTTCTTAGATATCTAAAATTTACAGCTTAAAATTTTTCTTAAAAATCTTTGTGCTGTATATTTAATCTATTCATTAATTTTATTTGTAAAATATTCCAGTTGTCTTCAATATTTCTGTGATAATGTATCACAACACAATGTTTTCAATTATCCTGTTTTTGCTTCAATTTTTTTTTACTGGCTGCCTTTTATTGACATATACTATGACCTCAGATACCACTAATATTAACCTTATTATGCTACTATATTATTTTGATTAAATAAATAGATTGCAAGCAAGATTTTTTATGCAAAAACTGTTTTATCATGTACTACCAAACCTTTTTTGTCAAAAACTGAGACTCGCTCTTAAATTTAAAGTTAGTATTACAGTATTAATTTTAAAAATTACAATTTTCAATTGCTTTAAACAAGAACATTAATATTAAATTAACCCTGTTTTGTCAATCCCTCCTCCCTATTTCTATTTATGAAGAAAACTAAATAATGTGGCAATAGTGATTTTACTATATTACGTATACTGGCTGCACCATCAAAAACAAATAAAATTTTGAAATGGAAGGGTACATTAAGAATTTTTGTATGAATCAGTATACAATACTACCTTGAACTAAAAGAAATCGTGTGAAATGGAATTGCATATGGTTCTAGTAAGACATGTGGAAGGTCAACGGACAAATGTTCCATAGGAGCAATTGTGTTGGGAGGATTCTTGAAGTCTGTAAAAATCTTTCTTACATTTAAATCAGAAAAGGGTAAGTGGAAAATGAAGTATATTTTAATACAAAAAGAATCAAAACTCACATGATATTAAAAACCACTAGTAATAAAACTGAATAGTTTTTTTGAAGCAAGATCACATTTCCACTAGAGCATCAGCATAAAAATTTTAAAAAATAATTTTACAAAAAAATGTACCATACATATACAGTACCCAACAATGTATATTTATCTTTTTTAAATTGGAAATTATGTCCATGTGTGTTTCTAATATTTCTATTTTATGATTAAAAGTAACTGCATTAAAATTAATGAAATTATTTTTATCAAAGAAACAGAATACTTGTGTATCTCCAACTGATGATTATAGCCTCCAGTACTCAATGAATTCTGCTCAAGAGAAACAGGTAATTTTACCAGACATTTACAGTAATATAAAGCATTCTTTTAAAACACTTGTTTGATAAATTCTACATTATGAAAGAATTTAACTGTGAAATCTATTCTGCACAGTTAATTTATCTTAAACAGATAAAAATTGATATTATAGATATGTTTTCGTTAAAATTAAGGTTAATAAAATGAGTTTGTATTTAAAATTTGTTTCAAAGGAATGTACAAATTATATTTTAAAAAATTTGTATACTTATTACAAAGCATACATGGTATATTCATGTGTTTGTCATGAATATCAAAATTAATAAACTCCTGACCCTATCATGTGATTATTTCATCGATACATTTCTAATATTCATATACTTGTGTTTTATTAAAGTAATATTTGGAAGAGTTTTTAATTTGTATTTTTCTTCTTAGAAAACTAAATTATCAGCTGCTCAGAAACAATTGCTGAAAGTGGACAAGAAAGGAATGAAAACTATTTCATCTTTCTTCCAGAAAAAATAAATTTCCTTCAAATTTGTCTTTAAAAAAGTGTTTGAAAATTTTAAAAGAATCATAATATGAATCATCAAAAACAAATATTTGACAATTTTGTTACTTCAATGAATGTGTATATTATCTTTTTGTATTCAAGTTGAAATTACTTTTTAGCTTAAGGCATAAAATTCCATAACATTTTTTTTTATGTATATATATTTAAAAAGCCAAAAAGTAGTGTTTGTAAACCAATGTTCAATAAATGCATAAAATGAATTAGATCAAGATTTCTTTCCTGGAGAAAAAAGGGAATAAAATGACATTTCATGATGTAAACTGTTTCAGCAAAACTAATTTATTTCGAACAGAATATAAAACAAGGCATTAAAAATCCATAATTCAAAAGCGAAAAACATGACCTATTCTGTAATACATATTTCATATTCAGATAAATACACTAATACAATTGCGTATTACAAAATCTTAAATATTTGGAGCTTATTTTTAAGTTGGCTTTAAACTTTTAGAAAGAATATGCCATGATAAATAACAATTACAATTGATGATTAAGGATAAATCAATCTTAAGAGAAAATACATAAAGATAGCATAACTGCACCAGTCTTAACAGTACTAAACAATCAGATACATGCATAATTTGTTTGCATATATTCCTAAGTAGCCAACTTTTTTTTTTAAAGTTTAGATAAATAACCTCAAGTAGTAAAACTAGGCTGTCATAAATCCATATATGTAAACAATCCCATTTACAACTAATTTTGCAATCTCAGTTATCCTTGATTACTGTCATTAACATCTCTTCAAAGATGGAAACATTGGGGTTTTAAACCATTGTGATTTTTAAGTCAATTTATAAACCAAGTCAATTACGATTGTGTTTTTTAATAATATATTAACTAATCTTCTCTTTTGCAAAGAATGGAAGCTATTTTGAAAATGTAACGTTTAATGATAAAGCAAGTATTTCTAATTTTGCATACTTTCAAAGGAATAAAAAAAAATTAGTTGAATTTGTTAACTTATTTATTAAATATTAAACATTTTTTAAAAAGATTAATTTGACTATGGATTCAGTTTCATAATTTTAATATAAAAGATTTATACAACTAAAATGACTAAATCCTTACCTTAGTGCTAGTTTTTAAAACTCTAAATTTTCATCAAAACATTTTCGTTAAAACTTTTTAAAGCATCAAAATCCTTCAGGATACTCATTTCATCACTGATTTCTTTAAGATTTTAATTGAAATGTAATTGGAATATCAAATATTCAAAATTATAAAAAGTACTTCAAATGAAATTTATCACAAAAATAGAGTAAAAATCTCTTGGATGGATAAAAATGAAAAGTGACCATAATCTTATATAGATTTTTTTTTAGATTTTAAAGATGAAATCTTGTCTGGATGCTTGTTATAATTTTCATTCTTCATTTTTAAAGCAATATTTACCTGTTTTTTTCAAGCATTGAAACAACCTTATATTTACAAATAAAATATAACAAATTTCTGCTCATTGACTTAATGCTGTTTTAATTGTATTTCAATCTGTATTAACACTCCCAAAACTAGAAAAATAATTATAAAATTATCTTACTATAAATCTTATTTTAAGTTTATAAAAATGGAATGTTTATCAATGTACCTGCAAATAAATTTTTCGAAACTTTAATTTCCGGCATCATGCCACTCGCATAGTTACAGCTAATAAACTTTGAATATAAGAATGGAGAAATACTTTTATAGTTTATGATTTATTGCTATAACAGTGAAGCTAACACTAAACACTGTGTGCTTACATTCAACAGGATGAGAATCTTTTAGTAATAACAAAGGAATACATTACACCTTTTAGATCAAATTTTGCTCAAGAGCACATATATAACAGTTCTCATTATTCACTTATATTTACTTTCCTTAAGGAAACACACAAGCTAACAGACATCCAGAAAGCATGCAATATCATATTCAAGTGTCAGCATCGGGTTTCGTAAAGACCACTTCGGCCAATGTATCGCACCCATTTTATGACATCATGGTCACTATAGTTAAGTTTGGGTTCAAACACTTTCAGGTATCGAACTTTGAGACCCGATGGGGCAAAAGGTACTTCAAAATTCATTGAAATTGGTGGACGATTCCATTTCTTTTTTGTATCCGTTTGTAAAAGTTCAATCTCAGCACTCAATTGGGTTTCCTTCATTCCTGCCATACGCTTGATTTTCCACACAATAGCATTTTCGCTAGCCTTGTACTTAGCTTTGCCTTTCATGCAAATAAGTTGAACACCACTGGTATTTAAAGGAGTTGGAATGCGGACCTCAATTTTTTGTCCTATAAGTGAAGATTTGAAATTAGATTTCAAAACTACCTTAACTTCCATTTTAGTACGGCCAACTTCTCTCACAAGTGGAATTATCCGAAATGGGAAACTAATATCTTTCGTAATTCTATATCTCATCAATTCAAATTCTCCATCTGGTGGTATGAAACTAATACTATGCTCACTCTCAAACTTACTTAGTTTGACACATTGATGGAACTGACAATCATCAATAGCTATAGAGGTTTTTCCTGAACTGCGACTTGGATCATCTAAAGAACTACTTTTACCTTTACTTTCCATGGTGATTTTATCATTTATCCCAAACTTGCACTCAGGCATACCTGAAAGATACGACTTCATAACAACTCTTCCTGCAACATGAGCGCTCAATACCTGACCTTGTGGCGACATTAGCAAATTAACATATTCTAGCACATCAAGGAACAACTCATTTCTACGATATTTAATGCCTTCTCTTCGCCATCCAATTTGCCCAGTAACTTGAGTTGTGATCTGGGTCTGCTCTTCTTTAGTTTGAGATTTTACTCCTTGTTGAGTAATGAATGTTTTCAGAATTCCAGTATCAGTGTTTTGAGGGTATCCAAAATCAAGAATTTCATCAAGAAGCTCGTATATTAAGACAAAATTATTCTTAACATTCTCTTCACTTATTTTCCCAAAATAAGACTGCATTACTTCGACCATTTTTAAAAGGAATTCAAATACCATAGCTGCATTGACATTCTGCTTGGTCACAGCTGCCAGCCAGATGTTGCTTCGCTTGATGTGGAAAAAGCTGGTGCGAGCTATGTTAGTCACAGGACTGCGTACTTGTTGACGAGCATGTATAACATTGACCCTGAAAGCATCAACTGCATTTCTGCCAATATCATCTCTGAATACTCTGGAAACAAGCACTTCCCCTTTATGGTTATAAATAAATAATCCTCCAATCATCTTTACTTGTTATATAAGTCCTGATAAAAGAAAGAAAAATTATATAATAAATAATTAAAATACTAAATATATGCTGAAGTTAGTTATCATAATTTTTTCAATGCTTGAGCTGATACATATCAAGTGAACACAGAATAACAAAGCACTAAATTATATACTACTATAGCATTAAGTTATAGTAAAATCTTGGTATATAAATCATAAGACTATGTCTTTGTTAACAAAGTAAAATTACAGAATAATAGATTATATTAGTACCTGAATTCTACATAAGCTAATTCAATTCCATATTTCCTATTGATTACAAATAAAATTAAAAATATTGAAAAATATAGAAATTAAATAATTTTTTTTATGAAATTGCTCCAATACAAATTATAGATTTTTTAAAAGCTAGACTTCAGACATGTCTAATGATCAAAAGACTCCCAGGTGACCTCTTGGCATAAATAGTTAAATTTGCAAATTAATACAAAAAAATTCAATACAGATGAACAAATTACTTTATTATTTAAACCTTTTATATAGATAATGCATTTCTTCAATATTATCTACAATCCTATCAGTTTATTATTATTTTTTTTACAGTATATTGAATCACAAAGGAAGGAACCAAAATTATGTAAAAGGCATGCAGCCTTCAAGGATAAATGATACTGATTGCTATAATCAAATAGTTTTAATTTAAGAACATGCATTCTTGTAACAACTCTAAAATGAAATACATCTACAAAAGAATTTCTTTTATACTTAAAGTTTCATCTTTACAAAAAATCTTCAAATGGACAAACAAAAGGTTTTTTTACAGATTGCATCATGTTATACAGTTATAAATCAATGTTAATTTTTCTTCACATTTATTAAAGTCAAAAGAACTTTATGGCAGTTTCTTATTAAAAGAAAGTTTATGAAAAGTTTATTAGCTTTAAAAATATACATGTCAAAACATTCATAATAAAGTATGAGTCTTCCAGCATTATTTTCAATACCCAAAAATTAAGAATTGCTACATCAAACAATTCATTAAATTTCTCTCCTAGTAGAAAGACAAAATTAGCTAAACACTACTACTTTCAGGTCCACAAATATAAAAGAATTCTTTTACGTTGAAAATTTCTCTATGTTGCCTATTTTTGAAAGAATTAATTTATTATCCAGACATGTACTATAATACATTTAACACAAAATCTCTGAATTTACAATTTACTTAATCTTTATAAACAAAACCAGTTGAATTTTACATTTAAGAATTAAAGGGCTGGAATGAAGAGTTGTACATATGCCAATAAATTTATGGTTCGACAATGATTTCATTCAGGCAAATTTTTGGTAACTTGGAAAAATTTAATGTGAAATACTTCTACACATACGTCACGTGTTCTGTTCTATGTTGTCATTTATTATTAAAAATTAACTTCAGGTTCCCTTTAAAAAATTTCTAGTGGTTCTGAAAGGTACAAACAGAAATTTACATTTATGATTTTGAATAGAAGGAAAAAATACAGTATAGGATGATAGGTTTAATTTTGAATAAGATCAAATACATAATTTGCAAGCATGTTAGCATTTGCTTGAGAAAAGATAACCAAGTGATTTTATTTAAGAAATGTCGTTAGAGCAGAATGCATCAGCATCTTAAATGATCTACAAGGAAGAGTTAATTTGAGCAAAGCAAGTATTCTAAATTTTAATGTAGTATGAAAGGTCAACAGTTAATCCAAATTTATGCCATAAAGATATAAAATCAGTAATATGAATGTTACTATGCATCTTAGATGTTAAATAAGTTTATCCTTAAAGAAATGAAACATTAAACAAAAAACTGAAAAAGAAAAACCATCTACAGAAAACTTCATATCAAATGTTAACAGATTTATAATAAACACCAACAGTTTAGTGACCCATTTTAAGCTTGCATCATTTTTTTTAATATTAATTCAACGCTATATTTTATACACTATTGTAAAGAAACATTGGAGAGCTCATTGCCTAAAGACCTGATGGTCAATGGCCAGGCATTTGAAAAATAAATAATATTTTATATACTTATTTTATATCAGTGTCTTATTTAATACTACCTGCTAAACTGGTATTGTAAATTTACACAAAGATAAGCCAATAACATTATGATATAGCTACTTTAAATTTCATTGTTTGGTGTTGCAGTAATTATATATATGACTATTATTTCTGTTTATTTTTATAATAACTATTATTTCCAAGCAATTAGATTTTTAAAAACTGAACCATTTTCATATTAGACATCGCAGCATTTAATAATACAGAACAAAATTTTTTTTATACCTTTGGTTATTTGTTCTCTAAAGGTTTAGATTCCTTTTTCATTTTTAGTTTAGGTTTCACTGTATAACTAGGAAAATTACTTTGCAGATGCATGCTTAGGAAAAATTAGCATATAAAAAAAGATTTATTTAAATTATACGAAATATAGTCGATTGATTGGGCTGCTTGGCATATTGCTTCAGGAAGGGAAGGTGGTCTGAAGAATCTCTAACACAACTTTTAATAATATTCTATAATTAATAAATTTTTTTTTCATTCTTGTCAATAATTTCTTTTGATCTGAAATTTTTACTTTTGAAATTTTCCCTTCATAACTTATTTTTCTAGCATGTAACGACTCAGCATTCTATTTTCTCTTCAGGTAGTATTAGTAACTATTTCTCTTTAATAACTATTTTTCATAAAAAAAATGTAAATACATCTATAACTTCACTTTTTAAAACTTTTTTCAGAACTCTTGTATTGTACTGTTGATTGATTTCATCAAATCAAAAGACACTGCTAAATGCTACGATATGTAACAAACAGCAGTTATGCAACAGAAAATTAGGGCCCCCCTGCAAAGTAAGGTTTTGGGCCCCAAGTTGGATCTTATAAAGGATTACAAAACCATAAGATAACATAGGCTTTGGGCCTGCCTCCACAATGCGGGGGTGTACATTACACTACTGGCCAACAGCACAAAGCAGTTTAACAAAGTTCAACTGTGTAGGTTCAAACAAAGTTATTAAGATGACAGCATTTGACGGCATATTGAGTAGATAGTCAACAGTATAATATACAAGCATCTTCTTTCAAAATAATGTAATTCTGTCTTTGCTTGCTTCATCAAGTTTCAGCTACTTTTTAATTTTCATAGCCTATTTTTTAATGCTAGGCTATCATTTTTAATAAAAACTTGCTAACAGGCTTTTGGCAAATAGCACACTGATGCAAAATTCATTCAATATACATTTCATTTTAATAGAATGGGAGATTAATATGTTAAGGAACAAAGTATATTTTTAAAAATATTTTCTCTATGCATTTTACTTGTCATAGTAATTAAATCTAATTTTTATTCGTTTACTTAAATTTTTCTTCCAATGAAAAACTAAAAACATGAACAGTTTAAAAAAGGAATTTTAAATAGCTTTTATTTTAATCTGTACTATAAAATCAGATTGATTTAAATATAATTACAAATAGAAGGTCATTACGAAGTCCTAGTTTAACCCCTTGATTTCGTGGCACCCAATCGCTAAGTGATCATTGAGAATACATCCAACAGTCACTCGGAAAAAGCCAGCCTGGGTAGAGCAGGCAGAAAAATCTCAACATGATCTGGTGACATTTTTAGTTCCTAAAAATCGAGAAGCTAAACTAGGATCCAACCAAAGTTTATCACGTATTATGAATGATACAACTCAGCTTGAAAGTTCTTATTTACTACTGTAATAAAATGAAAAACTAAAAGCCAAGATAAGAAACCAAGGTCAAATATGAAATGAATTTTAAATAAAAACCTTTATATTGTATTTCAAATATACATGATTGTATACATTCTTTAAAACTATATTAGAAAGTATAATAAATACATGAATCATTTTTATATTAAGAAACTTGCAACTTTCACTTTAAGTTTGACAAGGAAAATTTAGAAACATTACACTCAACTGGTGTTATTAAAACTTACAAAGTGGAATTTTGCAATGAAAATAAAGAAATATTAATGAGAAATAAAATTTGTTTTTTATTTTCCCGTAATTTATAACTTTTTTCACTTGGCGACTGATTTCAGTCTAAAAAATTGACTTCTCCAAGGGGCCCCTATTCAACACTTTAACCTAATATGCAAATACTATGGTCGTAGTAATACCAAAAGGTCAAAAAGATTGAAGATTAATTTTTAAGTAATTTATCAAGAAATAAATAGTTCTTAGCAGATTCAAGTAATTAAGAATTTTGAATAAGTTACATTTCAATCCATATTTTCTAAGCATGTATCCTTTTAACAAATGACATGTTTAAAATTTAACATATGTAATTATCTAGATATAAATAAAATAAGAAATATATAATATAAGAGGAACTATAAATTAACCTTAAAATTTCATAAAAAATATACAACAAACAATTTACATGTGTATATACACCATTAGAATTGAACATTATAAAACTGGTAATTTTCAACTGTTTTCACAAAAATTAGATTAAGAAATTTTCCTTTGGAATTAAAAATGTGACTATACACTGCATATTTATTCTTAAAGTGTCTTAATACTTATTATAGTTCTTAAGCAATAATTTTTACTTAGGAATTTAAAAATTACACACATTTTTCCTTAAGCTTCGATAATCACGGAACAATGTGCCGTTTTATTAAATAAAATGTTATCTGCTTAATTCTTTTCTACCCAGCAATATTACAAATTAAAATTTTAGGTAGAACATTTTTCACCATTAAAAAACAGTAAAGTTTTCCCCCTGACATTATGCACAATAATCTATATAATATAATCACTGAAATAATAAAAAAAATTGCTTTATTATTTCAAGAGTTTATTTGAAAAAAATATTGATAAACATCTGTACACATTTTCCAAATTTTTGCAACAGTACATAACTTTTACATTTCATTAATTCAGAAAAAAACTGAATATATGAATTAAATATTTTTTTAGATGACTATTAATTAACAAACTTCAAACAAGCAGAAAAATCACTTTGAAAGGTCAATTGAGCCGTCACAAATAAATCAACCGCTATGAATTATGGCAAATAAAAATGACTTGTTAAGTCATTGATATCCACAAGAATGAAATTACTTTGTGAATGCTTTCACTAAATACCAAAATTTCGGATAAAATCCTCAGTGCTCAGGGAACAGAAACCAGAACACGTATCAGATCAACAATAATTTTGCATTAACTTTTTACAAATAACCTAAAGCATTTCCAGAAATATTTTTGAAAAAGTTTAAGGCATATGTTTATGAGAAAAGGAATCTATTTTCATTTAATCTCATAAGATAAGAATTTATTCTCTCTAAAATAGTTAAATACCTAAAGGAATGAAGTACTCACGTCACCAGTATAAAGTAAAATGAAATTTAAAAAAATGGTAGAATAAAAAATACTCATGCAAAATGAAAACTTGACACATAATTTTACTAATAAACACAAACTTACCTTTATATAACAAATTATCGTCACGAAAAATCAAATATACCACATTTTTAATAAAAGGTAACTCCCACTTATCAATCTACTAGCATTCACCGCAATTCGAAAGCAAACTATTGCCACCTTTTACTCACTAAATTACGAATTTCCTTCTGTCAAAAAGGGCGAAAATGTCACACAATATCAACATATCAGATAACTTTCAAATCTAATCTCTTCATTGGAATTTAAAAAGAAATATTCAAATTTAAAATTATTAAATGAAACTAAATAATTAAATATACCTGAAAAAAATTGTAATGAAAATCAATTCAACATGTTCAACTTCCCAAAATTACGTTTTAAATATTGATACTCGTACTTTCCACAGGAAATAAAATAATTACACAAATAATGGAAAATAGAGTAATGGGTTCTACCACGTCATGACTGGCTTTGGAGAATTAACTCTAGATTAAGGGTCATTGTAATCTTAGTTGTTAGTAGAATAATGGACATAACTGAACAGAAGTAAGTTGGATCTCATATTTTGAAAAACCTCTATGTTGCGGAAGTGTTATATCTTATATCTTTCAATACTTTAGTGTAAGTCCTCGGTTTGAACTGCTTGGAAATTAAAAGGGGGGAGTCCCAGTTTAGTGTCATCCTTGTCACTAGACCATGTTTCAAACTTATGAAACCATCGCTAATAACTTACGTATTGTTTTTAGTGCAGAGTTAATTATTAGTTTATCACATGGCTGATCGAATTTTCAAAGTATTAGAACATTTTTGAGTTTTAATAGTAATAATGACCATATTAGTTCAGAGTGCACACTCATTACATTGCACTCGTGTTTCAGTTGAGCTGGGTATTCAAACCGTGATTCACTATAGATCCAACCTGTAGAGGGCTGATGTACGTTAAATATGATAGCAAAATCTTAAATTTGGGTGACAGAGAATTATATTAAGTCGCAGTATAAAGTAACACGAGGGCTATTGGCGATGGACCTCGTAATTCTGAACCTTGGTCAAGTGACGAAGACGATACCTGAGCTGGCACCACCTTTCCTTGCTACCACACCATGCCAACGAGAGGACTTTGAGCCTTGACAGATTTAACATGCATCGGCCCCTTTCAGAGGCGGATTAAGGTAGTTGGGGGCCCCTGGCGGTAAAAGGTTTGAGGTCTATGGGCTTAAGAGTCGAAAAACTAAAATAGTGAAAAGAGCCGCTTACCTTAACTTCTCTAAATAAAATGTATTGCTAATAATAAAGTTCATCGGCGAAAGAAAAATTTTAACTGTATATAAAAAAAATTAAAAATCAAACTTCAGAGCTTATAGTTTTGCTATACAGCTTGATTTGTCTTTGGCAAATTCATCAATTGTTTTTACCATATCTATTTTGTCCAAAACATTTTATTCTGTATATAATATGGCCATTTTTTTCAATCAATCATTTTGTCTTTTCTCCCATAGTGTCATGTCTGCAGAGTTTATTTTTTGGATTAATTAATGGCATCTATATACTTGTGTGTATTCACTGTAACCGAATATAAATATTAAGTAAAAGTTTTGTTTGTGTATTTTGGCAACAGTGAGTTTTGTATTTTTTTGTGGAATAAAAACGTTTGATTTTTAGAATGCCTGGATTTTTTTCATTCTTAGAATCCAGAATTATTTTTAATATTATGATTTTTTAAAAGTTATTTTGCCTTATTCAACTGCAGAACCAGATACGCTGCTAGCGTATAATAGAGTTATTTATTTGCAAAAAGGATAACGTAATATTTTTTGGCGCCCCCGGGTGGGCCTGTAGTTGGTTGTAAATATGGCTAATATTGAAGCTCTTAAGAAATCAAGAAAGAATGAAAGAGCCGCTTTTACAAAAACTTGTAATAGAGTTGAAGAACTGATAGCCCTAGAAGATGTTGATATTTGCGAACTGGAAGTAGAGCTGAATGTTTTCAAAGGGAAAGTTGATCGTTTAGAAAACACCCATTCGAATATCTTAGAACTTCTTCCTAAGAAAGACTATGATGCAGAATTTGAAATTGTTGAAGATTTTTGGGATAAGGCTATACGAATTGAAACGAAAGCAAGACGAATAATCAACGGTTAACAAAATGTGAGTAATGTTTTAAATTCAACTAATGATGTCTCTGTTGCAATAAATTCTGTTCGAAATGTTGTCAATGATGAAAATAAGTTCAAATTACCTAAATTAGAATTACGAAAATTCGATGGTGATATTAAGAAATGACTTTATTTTTGGAGCCAATTTGAAAAAATACACTTTGATTCTAGTATTGAAGATTCAGGTAAATTTCAATATTTATTACAATCTACCGTTGAAGGGTCTCGTGCTAGAGAAGTAATTGATAGTTTTCCGCCAACCTGCGATAACTACATAAAAGCAATTGACTGTTTGAAAACTCGTTTTGGTCGCCATGATATACAAGTAGAAGTATATATTAGAGAATTGTTAAAATTTGTTCTGAGAAATGCCAATTCAAATTTTAACTCGAATAATTTATGTACTTTATATGATAATTTAGAACAACAAATTCGTGCACTTGAAACACTTGGTGTTACAACTGAAAAATGTGCATGTCTACGTTATCCTTTAGTGGAGTCTTGCATGCCAGAGGATTTGCTTAGAGCTTTTCAGCGAGGTTTGAATTTTGATTCTGGCGATGATTCCAAAAAAAAAAACTAGATGCTTTATTAAAATTTTTGAAAACTGAAGTTGAATCGGAAGAGCGGATTAATTTAGCTATGACCGGTTTCGATTTGACGGATGCAACATCATATAAAAGAGAAAGCAAATTAAAGAAAGACAAAATATTTACATCGGCTAGTTTGTTGACCTCTTCAGTTGGTGTAGAGAAACTTTGCGTTTTCTGTAGTAGAAAGCATGAACCGAATAATTGCTTTAAAGCTCAAAAAATGTCTTATAATGGAAAAATTGAAGGTTTTAAAAGATAAAGGTTATTGTTTCAAATGTTTAAAAGCTGGACATAGGGTAGGAAAATGTCGGTGTTTTGTGAAATGCTTGATCTGCAATAAGATGCATTATGCAGTTATGTGCACCGAGTCAAATAAAAATGTAAATAAACCTACATCAGATAATTTGGAAAAAGAGGTTAAAGAGCAGGATAAATCCCTAAATTTGGCGAGTATCTCGAATGCGCCACATGTTTTGCTGCAGACTTTGAAAGTTAAAATAAAAGGTAAAAGTTGTAGTTTAATCGTGAGAGCCATGTATGATTCGGGGTCTCAAAAATCTTATATTAGAAAAAGAAATGGTATCTGCTTTAGGATTAGCACCTTTACGCCAGCAACATTTATCGCATGCACTTTTTGGAGGAGAAAGGATCAAAAAGAAGTTTCATAATGTATATAAAATTGAATTAGGAAGCTTAGATGGAAGTTTTAATTGTAATTTTGACGTAGTTGATCAGGATATTATTTGCAATGATGTTCCTTCTGTTTCGTGCTGACCGTGGATTAAAGAGTTGCAATCTATGAATATACAAATGTTTGACATAGAAAATAATGCGGGGCCAATTGATATTCTTGTTGGAGCAGATGTTGCCGGTCAGGGCCACCGCGTGGGTATTAGGCGTCCTTGTTCAAGTTGAAATTCGCCGCCCCTTTATGAGGTTCTGTTACACTCTTAGAAAGTGCTACAAATTATATGTGAAATACACTTTTATAGTATTCGAAATTTGTCTTTCGAACTGAAAAGCTTTAAAATTATAATATTAAAATACGTTTACCTTATTGTTTTTTTTATTTCATAAATTTTAAAAACAAAACAAAGTAAAAATGATATAAAATTTTTTAAGTAAAATTTAAAAATTAGAAAATATATTCAAATATTGGTTTTCCTAGCTTTAGTAGCTACAAATGCTCGTATCAATTCCTTTATATTTAATTTATCCGAAATTTACTCTCTATGGATATAATTGACACAAGTCCGATAATCTCTCCTGCGCCATAGTAGATCACATGTAGTTTTTTTTATAAATTTAAGTATTTAAAAACTTCGTTCTCCAGTAGCCACCGAAACTGGTAGGGTTAAAGAAATCCGCAAAGCTATTGCAATATTTGGAAATGTATCGGTAAGATTGTTTTCATAAATATAATTTAAAACATCAATAGGTGACATATCCTCTTTGGTAAAACATCGCAAAGATTTTATTTCTTCAAAAAAATTTAATCCATCTATGTCCTTTTCATTAATATTTTTAGTATCCGTTAATTTTAGTTCTAATTCTTCACAATGTTTTAAAATTTCACTGTCACCCCAGTTTTTTAAATTAGGTATATAGTGTTCCATAACGTACATAAAGTACATTAACAATTTTTTGTAATTTTTTCACTTTTTGTTTTATATTGGCTTATATTTAAGATATTAAGATTGTACAATGTTCGAAGAACTGTTGTATATCAGTTGATTTTTTTTTCAATGATACTCTATAGCCATGTAAAAGTAAAATATCGTGTACATAAAATAATAAATTCTCAAAAATGAACCCCCCCCCTTTTTGTGATCTGAAGTAAATTTCAAATGTTTACGATATGAGTAGGGTATTCCAGAGTAATATATTTCTCCAAAAGTAAGAATTTTAAGACAAATGTGTATATTTCAGTAACCAAATGTTCAGTGAATAATCTGGTGAAGATAAATTTGAATTTTAAATCTTTGTATGATACAAGACATACACAGTGTTATATTCAGAATATGATGAATTGTGCAAATATAAAACACATCACAAACGTTGTTCAAAAATGTAAATGAAATTTTCAACAAAGAATAATTCTACAAAATTAAGGCAAAAAGTTTCATATTAACCAGCCTTTCTCTCATTTACACATGTTGTAAACATTGATTTACAATCAACTTTTGTTTCCTTATTTATTATGAAAGCAAATCTTTCTGTTTCTGAAAGCTAGTTTTTCTGTAGTATCATTTGAAACAAAAATATTTTACTGCATTTATTTTTATTATTTTTTTATAAAGAAAAAGTCAGAGAATTTATAAAGTAAAGTGAATTCTAGACCGGAAATCAGTAAATTTTCAAGAAAGAACCAGTTGTTAGTGAAACAAGATATCGAAAGTATCAGACACCTACTTGATATGAGCTTCCAGGAAAAAGGTCCCCCATCCAAGGCCGGATCTACGTATGGGCTAAATGGGCTGCAGATCAGGGCCCCCGGGTTCTAGGAGGCCCCCATTCTCCGTTGAAGATAACAAACAGAAAAGGTGCTTACAATCAAAATAGTAATAAAATAATAAACCAGTAAAAAAATACACACAAATCAAAAATAAAATACCATATAAAATTTATTTTCGAGAGCAAGAGCAATTTACTTTTGTTCTTCCCCCCTACCTCCGAATACACGGAAATTAATAATCATTAATTTCGAGAAAAACGTCCATATATTTTATGTAAATACATTAATAAAAACCAATTAAAATAGTATGCTGGTGATTTTCTTTTAGAAATTACACTATAATTGGATGTAAAATGTTTAAACCTCAAGAGAATTTCTTGTTTTTCTCATGATCAGAGACAGCCTGTGAGGTCTAGAAACAATGATTTTCATCTAATTGCTTGTGGTCAAGGTACCGGACTCATGGCAGACAGGTCATGAGTTCGAGACTAGTACCGCTGAAGACCCTCCGTGTAGGGAGGCGATGCATGTTAAATCTGTCGAGAGCTCAAACGTTCTCCAATATATGTAGTGTGATAGTTAGGAGAGGGGGTACTAGCTCAGGTATCGTCCTCGACACTTGACCATGGTTCAAAATTACGAGGTCCATCGCCAAAATCTCTCGTGTAGCTGAACAGTGCGACGTTAAAATTCACTCACTCACACACTATTCATCTAATTGCTGAGAAATTGATTTGCCTCATCAAGAACCAATATTTACATAGATTTAACTGGATAAAAACCATTATTGCCAAATTTCTCAGGCTAAATTGTTCGAAAGAATTCCTTTTCAAATAAAGTTTTAGCAAAAATATCGATTTTACAAAAAATTCTGATGTGATGGGAAAAAATGTAGGTCATTTTCGAAATCAGCACACTAAATAATATAAAAACCACTGAAAGCCTCTTTTGTACTTCTCCAAAACTTTAATTTTGTTGCTCGGTGTAATTAAAAGAGTGTCTATTAAGTAAACTCTATTAATTGCAGTCTGTTAATAGTCTATTACACTCTATTATTAATACAGTTTAATAATTAAACTCTTTTGTACACGGCGCCGCTCTATGATAGAGTCTCTATCATACAGCGGCCTCGATGAGCATAGAACATTTATACAAACGTAGTGGCCCTATTTCTGTAGCCATTTATTTTTGTGTAATAATAATTCTAAGTTACAATATTATACTGATTTGGTGCTATTTCCTATGCAGAATACCTGAATTTAAAAGAAACTTAGGTACCTGTTTATTGGTTTCAAGTAAAAAGTAAGTACAAATACACATTTCTAAATTGTTTAAGTATAAAGACACGGAGTAGGAAGATTACGATTATTCATGTAGGTTCGTGGCCTAAATCGCTAAGTAATAATTTTATTGATTATATCTCTCCATATGAAATGTGTTATTTTCAAAATAAAGATCCAAACAATATATATTCTGTTTCGCTAAGAGAATACAAACAACAAAAGAGATTCTTTTCTAATAATCATTTCACTAAAAAACTTTAAAATGGCCAGGTGCTGGAAAGATCTTGGCTTTGTTATTCAACTAGTATTTATAGTGTTTTTTGTTTCACTTGCAAACTACTTTTTTTTTCTGAAACAAATTCTTAATACACAATCGGCTTTTCTGATTGGAAACATGTAAGAAGTTGTTTAGAAAATCATGAAAATTCTTTTGAACATATAAATTCAATGTTAGTTTGGTTGACACGAAAAGAAAATAAGTCTTTTTTAGATAAACAATTACAGGAGCAACTAGGAAAAGATACAGATTACCACAATTTCCTCAAACGTGCTATTGCGGTAGTAAAGTATTTGGCTACAAGATGTTTAGCATTTAGAGCTGGGGTACTCGACCTTTTTTTACGCCGAGCCACATACATCTGACATGTATTTTACGTGGGCCGCAAAGTGAGAATTAATAGAGAGGGGGAAGCTATATAAGATCAAGGACATTTAAAATGTGAAAAATTGGTCAAAATATAGAATCTCACAATTTTGGATCTTATTTTAAAGCTATACCAAGCTCTATCAAACAAAACTCACAAAATATAGGTATCATTCACGTTTTACCCAGTTACGGGCGAATTTTTCAATTTCCGTTAATCAATGATCCCAAGCCCCTTGTCTGCATTCTACTATCATAAAAACAAAGCTGCCAAGTACTTGGATAATTTGATTTTTTTCTTTTGACAAAGCAGTACATATTTTTATTTCAGATGTTAATTTGTCCATCGCAGGATGTGGTAGCAAAGAGTTTTTATTGAACTACAGACTGAAATCAGTATTATCCGTATAAACTGTCTGTTCTTATTGCGCACTTTTATTTCAAATTTATTCAAATATTTTTTGATTTTATAAAAAAAATATCTGAACAAATAACTGAATTCATCAAAGAGTACATCGGAAGCATTTAAGAAACACTCTGACAATTTCTGTCATAATTTTTAAGTTTATCATTAACAATTTCATATGTTTGTCAATATATTTAATGTATTAAATTTTATGGGATGCTTTTGTTACCTCTGCATTTTGTGACATTACCACCTGCAAAATATTTATTGCTGTTTCAAAGTGTTTTTTTTTTTTAAAGAAAATCAATTTATCTCGTCTTTAAATGGATCCTCAAGAATAAGAGCCATTGAAATATTTGTGTTTAGTAGTACAGTGACGATTAAAATTATATTTTTTATATATAACATTTTCACGACAAATCAAACAAGTTGTTGATCCATGTTTGTTTTTTCTACGAAATAGTCAAGATCCCAATAGTCTTGAAGCAGCAAATATTTTTTAGACATGAGGGTTAGTTAAAAATTAGTTACACCTATAAAATGGTCGCTACTGCATTATTATTCGCTATCACTAACCATTACAATAACAAAAAGAAAAAAAATTATTTCACAATCTGTACCAGAACGAGATTGATAGCAAAATTGATAGATTTGATTGTTTGATTGATAGAGTCTCGCTAAATTTTTAATACATTATTCCTACATAATTGAATTTGTTATTTTAACGGATCTAGACCGGGCCACTCAGAATGGTCCGGTGGGCTACATGTGGCCCAAGGGCCACAGGTTGAGTATCGCTGATTTGGATTAGCATTTAGAGGATTAGCATTTAGAGGTACAGAGGAAGCTTTTAGTTCTCCTTATAATGGTAATTTTATGGGTACTCTGAAACTGCTAGCAGAGTTCGACTCATTCATTCGTGAATATATTGAACTGCGAGAATTACGACCAAAATCGTTAATATCGTACTTATCAAAAACAATATCTGAGTAAATAGTTGAGATCATGAGCAAGAAAATCATTAAACAATTATGTAGCTCAAATAAATAACAATGACACAAAGTACTATACAATAGTGATGGATTCAACAGCAGATTTGTCCTACAATGACTAACTTGCTATTATACTACGATAATGTTTTCGGGGAACAGTGCATGAAAGATGTGTCTCATTACTTAAGATTAGTAGTCACACAGGTTTATATTAAATTATCTTCAAGAATTTAAAAAAACAATTGGACTGTTATTGGATAATTGCAAGGGGCAGTCATATGACAACGCTGCCATTATGTCCGGTCCATATATAGCTGTGCAAGCCCTTCTAAAAGAAAAAAAAAATAAATTCGCTAATTATGTGCCGTGTTCTGCACATTCTCTTAATCTAGTTGTGCAGAATCAGTTAAAGTTGCAACTGAAATCGTGAACTTCTTTGGTTTAGTGCAACAAATATATGTTTGCTGTTCTACTTCGATCTACAGGCAGAAACTTCTAAATCGTGAGCTTAAACTGAAATTTACCTTAAAAGGTTCAAGTCAGAACAGATGGTCTTGTCACTACGATCCTTTTGAAGCCTCAAGAGATAAATATTGTAATATCATGAATATTCTTAAGACATTTAGTGACAATGAAAATGAGAAAATTTTCAAAAAGAGGCAGCAAATTTATTTAAGAAATTAACAAAACTCGAAACTGCCATTTTAATTATATATTGGGAAGAAATTTTAGAAAGATTTAATTCAGTTAACAAAAAAATAACAGATTCTTGGGGTTTGGACATCTGTGAAGGGAATAAGTTCATTATGTCATTAAAAACGCCTATAAGCAATGTACGACATGTGAATCAGATCAAAAATGAAAGGAGTATCAAGACCCAGCAAAAAATTAAGTCCTAATGTAGAAACAGAATATAGCGATGTGAACTAGAGACGGGTTATTTCAAAATTTACAGATAAATTCACAGAAAAAGCTGTGTACGGGACAGAAAATTTTAAAAGAGACACGATTATTGTAGCGTTAGATAAGCTAATCCTTGATTTAAATAGAAGAATTTAAGTGTATATATATGCAGAATATAGTAAGAAATTAAAAACTTTTTGATGGATTTGCAAGATCTAAGTAAGGAGAACGTCGACCTGGAGAGTATACGCGCTATTACTGATTACTATTCAGATGATGTAGACCAACATTTAGTAAATGAAGGTGTTCAATTAAAAACTTATCTAAAACTGAGCTGAGTCTTATACTGATAGAAGTAGGTAGCTGAGAGATAGAAGGTGTTTACAACTTTCGTACAATCTGTTTTCAAGACACACGTGTTTCTATGACTCCCAGAAAAAGAATGGAAGATTCTGAGCGTTGGCGTGCTGTGAGGCGCATTGAAGCAGGACAGTCGATCACAAATGTTGCTCTTTTCTTCGGCGTTCATCATTCTGTAATTTCACGTTTATGGAAACAATTCCAAACCACACAGACAATTGTCCGAAGGCCCGTCGGCGGTCGCCCAAGGGTTACAATCCCCGCGGAAGATCGATATATTGCTATTGTAGCCAAGTGGAATCGCAGAGCGACCTCCACGCGTGTGACATCTATGGTTACAGCTTCCATTGGTAAGGCTATATCTGCAGCTACTGTAAACCGAAGGTTATATATGAATTGACTGTATGCCCGGGTACCTCGAGTTTATGTTCCTCTATCCGTCCAATCAAGAGCGGCACGATTAAAGTGGTGCCGGGAACATGGCAATTGGACTCTTTCTGACTGGGACAATGTCATGTTTACTGATGAGTCAAGATTTGCTCTGGAGCCAGATGACAAGCGCATAAGGATATGGCGTAAACAAGGAACACGCAATCAGCCCCAAAACATCACCGAACATCACGCATTCCGAGGCGGAAGCATTTTGGTGTAGGCAGAGATTTCATTAGGATACCACACCGACCTGCACATCTTTAAACGAGGTTCTGTGACGGCTGTCCCGTATCGAGATGAAGTCCTAGAACCCATTGTGAGATTGTACACTGCAGCAGTTAGCCCTACTTTTGTTTTAATGGACGATAACGCACGTCCCCATAGGGCTGACATCGTCGATGACTACCTAGAGAGTGAAGGGATTGCGCGTATGGCATGGCCAGCATATTCGCCCGACCCGTTGAAAATATTTGGGATGCTCTCAGCCGTGCTGTATCTTCACGCTTCCCACCTCCAGCCACTCTTATTGAGCTGGAAACTGCTCTACAAGAAGAATGGCGATTGCTTAATTCTGCGGTGGTTGACCACCTAATTTAAAGCATGGTCCCATTTAGCCCATGGTCCAATTTAGCCCATCCCTTTAGCCCATTAGAAATTTTAAAAAATACAAAGATTCAATATCGTCTTTGAAAGTTTCCTTTAAATTTCGTGTAGCTTTCTTTTTTTATTTCAGGATATAATCTCTCGTCAAAATACAATAAAGTATTCTATAACACTTTGATGAATCTCAGCTCTTCGGGATAGTTCTGCTCTCGCCCTATGGCATAAAATGAATTCACTATGAAATTTTCCCTTCCTTCAAAAATTCATAACCGATTTATTTGCTTTCCCCAAAAATAATTTTTTTCTTTTACTCCCTGCGAGCTTGTCCAGCTTCCTCTTCAAGCGTGAGCCCTGATAAATCAGTTGATTCTTGATCCATTTTCCAAATTCATTTCTGAAATTTTGAATATAATTTTCTGGAGATTTTAGTAAGCTAGAGATCTTTTTAATTATCTAATATATAAAATTCTCGTGTCACAGTGTTTGTAGCCAAACTCCTCCGAAATGACTAGACCAAATCTTATGAAATTTTGTGCGTATATTCAGTAGGTCTGAGAATAGGACGTAAACTATTTTTCATTCCAATATTGCAATTAGTTGAGAAGATATTAATCAAAAACCTTAAAACCCCTGTCTGTTTCGCTTTGCATCGAAAACCGGTTTCGCGCCAGAAAAATACTACTGTCAAAGAAAAATTATAGGATGATATATACATCACTGTCATTTAGGGAAGTTGTAAATAATATATTTCTGTTGAGCTTTATTCCATGTGAAAGAGTTTTACGATAGTTCGAAAAGCACAGATTATTGAAGGATTATTCCGCCAAAATTTATTTATGTATCATCAATTTGCAGTGCTGTAATTATTTATACCCATTTTGCTCAAGATAGTTCTCACGTTCAGTTAACTAAGTGATCTCATAAAAATCAATAGTTTTCAACACGTGTCACCAGTTCTCGCCCACAACAACTATTGTGTTTCCTGTATAAACCATTTCTGCATATTTTCATTCGAATGTGACAATTGGTGCTTTGGACAAGGAATGTCCGCATTGTAATGCGCTTAAATTTAAAAATGAGCCAGCCGGGATGTGTTGCGCGTCAGGAAAAGTGCAACTATTGGAAATTGAAAAACCACCTGAACCATTGAACGGTTTACTTATCGGTACGGTGTTCCTGAACTCAATTCGAACATTCAATTCATGTTTCCAAATGACATCGTTCGGAGCAACAGAAATAGTTACAAATAATGCTGCAAATGGTCAGCAATTTAATTCAACATTCAAAATCAAAGGCCAAGTTTATCACGAAGTGGGCTCATTGCTGTCAATGCCAAACGAACCTCATAAATTTTTACAAATTTACTTTATGGGTGGTGAGGACTCCGAAAGCGCACTCGCCAATCGCATGGATGCACGTTGTATATAGCTACAATAAACTCAATTCACTTTTTTCCAGACGCATTGTCGGTGAACTGGACGCTTTATTGAATGAGCACAATGAATTGTTGAAATTATTCAAATAACACATGCACAAATTACAAAGTGACAATCATGCTATTGTCATCAATTCTGATGAAACACCAGCTGGAGAGTACATTCATAGATTCAATGCACCTGTTGTTGCTGGAATCATGGTTGGCGACCGTACAGCTACGCCAATTCAAACGGATTCAATTTCCAATTAGATTGGCATTCGCAATGACAATCAATAAGTCTCAAAGCGAAACGATGTCTGTTTGTGGCTTACATTTGGGCACACCATGTTTTTCACACGGATAAAAATACGTGGCACACATGTTATCACGTGGGTAAACAATCTAGTTTGTTTGTGTTGGCTAAAGAGGGACTCACTAAAAATATCGTACACTCCATTGCACTAAGAGACTGATAATGTTATTTTTTAGTTGTCCTAATTTGTGATAGAGATGTAATTTGAAATTTATTAGTTAAGATAATAAAAGTACAAAAAATTCAAAAAAGGAATGTTTGGGGCTTTGTTTCTTTTATAAGCCATCATCGTTCACACGTATCATTCCTCTTTCAGTCATATACCACATCCCCACACACTTACAATGAGTTAGTTATTTTTTATTTGACTACCAAAATATTCACTAGAAATAATTTATTTGGCAAAACAACGTTTGCCGGGTCAGCTAGTATATATATATATATATATTCACACTCAGCTTAATGCAATTATTTGCTAGGTAGCATTTATTCTCCGGGGTATGGTATTCTCAATCATGGTAATTAGGGAAATTTAATATTTTTTTCATCTGTTTCAAAAGGGAAGTTATGTACCAATAGTGTGGCCTTTTTTTCCTCATTCGTATCGCGTATTTCAGACAAGACCACTTTTATTAACCTTTATCTTGCTATTAAAGCTTAAATTCAACTAACTTGAAATAGTTTGTTTTAAACTAGAAATATTTTTTATCACTTAACTTCGTTTTGTTTCATTTAATTTCATTAGTAAAATTCACTGATGGAAATAAATATCCCAGCACAAAGAAGGATTTATGCTATATCGGCGAAATTTATATAATAGGCGTGTTTATACATCTAAAATACCTTTGATTCAAATTTCTCGTTGGTGCATAAGTGTGGTGCTAGTTGCTCCATGTGGAGGATGTGAATCAAGTGTGTGATGTAGTGAGTTGATGTTAGTCCAAAATGACCTTAAGATGACGAAGAAGTCATTATCAACAGTTCGCTGAATTTGAACGTGTACAATAGAGCTTAAAAATATGGATTTACTTTCCACGATATTACAGAAAGACTTGGAAGGAATGTATCCATTGTGCATGATTTTTGGCCGCAGTGGACCTATGAAAGCACTACCCCAAGTAGCACTACCTAAGTAGAATCTAGTGGCGTAACGTACACCCTGCAATCCCAAAGCTTGACTGACGCTAAGTACGTATTTGGGCTGGGGCCCAAAACCTGAATTTGCAGGGGGCCCTAATATTCTTCGTTACGCCATTGGCGGTATCCCTCAAGCTTGGTGCCCCTATCGGCGCAGGGGTCCCTGGCGGCCGCCAGGTCCGACACACATTTAATACGCCACTGGCCTCTTCTACATGTCTGATCTTCAGTGGCACCAGGACTCGAACCCGTGACAGTTCGGCCACGATTTCGTGCCCTTAATAAATAGGCTACCGTGACTGTAGCTTCACGTTGAAGTGGATTTAGCAATGAAGAGTTCTGGTAGATATTTTAAGCTGAATAAATATCTAAGAGAAGTACGAATATATATATATATATTATAGGAGACGGATTCGCATGTGCCTGCGTTTTAATAAGGATTAAGAATAATTTGAAGTCTTTTTTTGGATACTAAAAAGGAGTCACTTAAATTATTAAAGTAAGTTAGATTTTTAAAAGCGTTTTTTTCTAAATCCCTAACACACAACCTTCCCATGTTATTCTTAAGTCCATTTTTTGCATCAAATTTTAAAAAATGATTCGGTCCAATACAGAATAATGAGTTATTGGGGCAATTAGACGCCATATTTTCTTTGTAGCCAAAAAAATTTGTACTAAGCTTGCATTTTACATTCAACACACACATACACGCACGCACACTTATTTAACAAACAAAATATGGAAAATTTACTCGATGGGAAATCTTCAAGGCGGGAAAAAAAGGTTCCAAAATAACAATGAATTTTACAGATATCTTCTAGAACAGGGGTCGGCAACCTCTTAGGTGTGGCGTGCCAAACCAATCTACTAATATGATTCAGCGTGCCACACAGTATGAAATTTTTAAACAAAGCAATTCCCTCGGTAATGCATGCAGAGTTTGAGAATAGAGGTCAATAACATAGATTTACAGTTTTATTAAGTGTTAATTTTGCATCACATAAAGATACTAGCCGTTACCCACCTGCTTCGCTGGGTATTTCATGATATTTTCTAACTATATCCTGTTTATATATGTGAATTATTGATATCTAAGTCCTATCATTAAGAATTCGATTGTATTGAAAAATATACTTAAACATACTTATACTCTCGCCTCTTGATAAAAAAAATAAAAAAAAGGACAGAACTACTAATTTGTATTATCTAATAATCTCTAAAATTGAGTACAGAATGATGTTTGCACTTTCGTAACCTTATAACCAAGTGGATTTCCGCAAAACCAATTTTAGGTGGATCTCTACTCCATAAAATAAACATGGAAGCCAAATTTCAAGTCTAAATCTAATGGAGCAAAATTTTTTTTTCAATACCCTTTAGCTAGGGGGGGGGGGAGTGACAAGTATATGAATTTTTTATTATGAGTTTCAGTCAAGTGCAACAGCGTGAGTAATAGATTGGACCATGGTCATATGGAGAAACAAAAATTGCCATCAATCGGAAACATACCTACACAGAAAAGGTGTTAATGGTAAGAAAATAAGAAGAAATTCTATATTCCATAAGAGAAAATCTATACCACATCTGTTGTTGTTGCTACTTATGCCACCTGATCGACATTAGCATCAGATCAAGGTCCATGAAATTCATCGTGGTAAGGAGCTAGTTGTGCGCCGGTCGTTAGCCGTAGCTTTGTGCACCATACAGGTGACAGTACGATTTGACTCGGTTGCAACCCAATTTTGAGGGAGACATCCTGAGGATTATCAGAGGCCACCCTCTTCACTTCCCTTTCTATCAACTTCACGAGAGAATTTGCGGCTATTTAGAGTACCATCATGTGGCAAAGGCACTATACATTTACAAACATCCATGCCTTCTCCGGGATTCGAACTCAGGCCCTACGGCACACAGTGGTCAGTTTTTCCGATCTGGCGCACGGAAATTATTTTATAGCTTTTAAGTCTTTATACGTATATATCTAATGATCAAAAATTATTATAATTAACTCGGGAGTAGGCGCGCACTCGATGCTAACGTTAATGGTCATGCGGGGTGACTGAGTCACCCCAATC
Organism: Trichonephila clavata; assembly: GCA_019973975.1. NCBI lineage: Eukaryota > Metazoa > Arthropoda > Arachnida > Araneae > Nephilidae > Trichonephila > Trichonephila clavata. Next base: position 222,128 of record BMAO01015583.1, read on the forward strand.
CCTTTTTTATAATTATATTTACTGTACGCGATAAAAATCGTGAATAACTTTTTTTAGAGAAAGTATACTTACCTACTTTTAAGGACTTTTAAATTTTTCTTTGAAAATTTGAGAAAAAATATCAACCAAACAGAACCAAGAAATTTCAAATGTGCGTGACTTTAATAAATGACACAAACCACAGACACATTTCGCTAACATTATAGGAATGTTATTGGCAGGCAAAACTGTCATACGCAGTTCAAGTTATTGTACTTTTAGTGTCCTTTGATGGTCGATAAACAGTATGTTGAACTTTTTCTTGCTTATGTCTTTTTAACAGAACGAAGAGTGTTTTGTGCTACACTTATGGCTTCATATTTCCCCCTGATTTTTTGTTTTTTTGGTAGAATTTGAAAATTTTTCTTTTAACTCAAACGTTTCCTGCTCATCGATTTTCTTACATTTACTTTTGCTATGATGATTAATATGCTTTATTTCAGCAGGTTCTTTCCTTGCTTGGTCATTTTCAACTTCCTTCAATACCATTTTTTAAAATTTTATTTTGCTCATTTACATTTATAAACCATAGTAAGTCGTACAACACAGCAATCAAAACTACTAAGTTGTTCACAGGGGAAAAATATTTAGCATGTTCATAGAAAATACCTTGGAGCTAAAGTGGTCGCGCGGAGAACTCAGTCAAAACAAGTATCTTAAAACTGTAAGAAAAACGTATACCCCGCCCAAAAAAGAAGGAAATATGTTACAAATAAATTTTAGTTCCCATGAAGACTGTCCTATAGGAGGATGCTGTTAAGGTCATTGGCAATAAATAAAAAGTTTTCCCAGAATTAACTACTTCGTGAGCCTGGGGTGACTCTGTACCCCGGGCGCTTGCTCTTAGGTTAAAGTAAATTGGGCACTATTTCTATTTTCTAGCATGAAATAAGGCTCTTAGAGGCTCAATATATTTATATCAGGCGTGAAATTGATCAAGTATAAATGGCCGCTTAGTGAACCAAGGAGATCTAAGGATATTAACAGCAATAGTAATGTGACACATGTGGGAGAATATTTACAAAAAATAGGGGGGCAAGTTAATGATTACATTTTAACAGATTAAACAAATACAATAAAAAAAGTACGCATCTACAAACATTAACATTATACATATTCAATAAAGGATAATAGGTATGATGGGGAGGGATATAGGAAAGGAGTGAAGGAGAGGGGCAACATATAATGTGCATGATTGTGTAGGTAGGGAGGGTTTGTTAGTCTTTGAGCAGAAGAATGATTTATTCCCTGATTCCGAGTCACTAGCATTATATTGGTAGGACTCGTGTTGACGCGCCCTCTTACGAAGAGAAATAAGAAGGCGAAATAAGCGTCGCAAAAATACCAACGGCTAACACTGAAAAAAATCATAACTTTGGGAGTTTCAGGAAGTAGCCCCTAAATTTGGTATTAAATTAAAGGTTCATATCTACTCTATGTGGCGTAAGTATTATATTGATCAATCCGTGTCAATCCCAAAAGTTCTAGTCCATTAAACACACAAAAAAAAAAACGACATGCGTTTGTGAGGATTACCTATTGTGCTAAATGTTACGTTTTTACAATTTTGAATCAACTTTGAACCTAATTTGAGAGTCAAATGAAGAAATTATTTACCCATAACGTGAATTTTCAAAGAAAAATGCCAAAAGCTACAAAATCTTGTTCAAACGGAACGATAGAACTTCTGACTGGAAAATGGGACTCACAGGTACTCCTCGTAGCCCCAACAAACCCTATCTAAACCGTCGACTGTTGGAGATTTCCAAACGCGTACTGAAGAAAACAAACTGATTACAACACGGCTAGGTATCCTATGAGGACCATAAATTGTAGGTTGTTGTTAATTTTCGCGCAATTTCATTTTTGGTGTTTCTGTGCGCCAGATCGGGAAAACTGACCACTGTGCGGCACCGTAGTCAGCGTCACTAACCACTATACCGGATGGGCGGCATTTTTCTGTATGCCTTAACCAAAAACCACAGAACGTTTTCCCCCGTAAGTTAGTTTTTAAATTCTGGAATTTTTTTTTAATCCACCCTAGTGGGTAACTCATTAATGCCCCTCTATCACTAACAGCGATCCTGGCAAGTGAAAAGTATGCAATGGAATGTTGAAATGGAAAAGGGGCAAGAGCAAATTATAATAAATACCTCATGTAGAACTTTGTACTTTGTAATACCCCCCCCCCCCCCTGTCTACCTTGTGACCCAGCTAAAGCTGAGGGAGGAAGTGAAGGATGATTCGACATGATAATTTCAAATTATTTATTCAATGTTTAGATCAACTCAAAAACAATTCAAGGAATCATATTAAATATGATGTTTCCGATCAGTCAACGAGGGAGGGGACGAGAGTCGCGTTTTCGGAGAATACATCTAATAAATTAACCACTTTATAATAATCAATCTTATGCATTAATAGGGCTTTACACGGTAGATATGTAACTAATTGCCACTTAAACTCCTTAATACTTTAAATCAGCGTTTCTCAAACTGTGGGGCGCGTCCCCTGGGGGGGGCGTGATAACCCTACGAGGGGGGCGCGAGCATATCGAAAATAAAAGATTTTTTAAAAAATAACTGGAATGAAAAGTAAAACAAAATACTTTTCTGACATCATGGAAAAATACACATTTTCACTGATATAATTTATATATATTATCTGGCGATATTACGTCAACAAAAATAAAAAAAAAACCATTTTGTTTGAATTAGCTGTAATTCAAAGATGAGATATTTTTTTTATTACGTTTCTTTTTAAAGCTAAAATACAACTCTTTCTGAGAAAAGACATAACCCAGATTCTGAATCAAAAATTTTTTAGGAAGATAAAAAGTCATCACTGCCATTATTATTGAAATACTGTACATATTAGCCGTAAGAAAAAAAAGGAAGACTTAATTCACTCTTCACCCCAGATCAAGCAAGGGAGGGACCTGCTGAAAGATATAATGCATATTACTCATGATAGCGAAAGTAAATTTGAGAAAAGCGATGAACATGAAACAAAAGGAAAGGTTTCAAATGCTTCTTAAAGAACTTCATCAACTAAAATATGAAACCATAAATGTACCACGGTACACTGCGAATTGTCAAAAAGACACACGCAAGAAAAATTTCAACATGCTATTTGTCCATCATCAAAAGACAGTAAACCTACAATAACTTGAGCAAAATATGACAGTTTTACCTGCACACACACACACAAATGACATTCCTGTAATATTAGTGAAAAGTGTCCGTGATTTGTGTTCTAAATTAAGGTCATCCACATTTGAATTATTTTATTGGATTTTTTTCGCAAATTATCAAAGAAAAATTAAAAAGTCATTGAAGGTAGGTAAGTATACTTTCTCTAAGTTATATTATTCACTGAAATTGCGATTTTTATCTTGCACACTAAAAATAATTTTCAAAAAAGGATTAGGGTGACACCCGCACGACCATTAACGTTAGTATCGAGTGCGTGTCAGCTTACGGACTAAGACATTTTGAAGTCTTCTTACTTTAAATAATAGAAATAACAATTATTCTTCATCGGAATTTTATATTCTTTTTCATTATTTAACATTAATTCTAAATGCTAATTCTGTGAGGATTTTTACAGTTAATTTGAAACTATTTACAATATGACCATTCATTTAAAAAAATCATTTAACATTTTTGTATACATTGTCGTGCACTTGGTTTTATTCTCCTTGCAATTAAGCTATTATATCGTGAATAATGTTTTTTTTTAAAAATGAACTCGTATAAAGAGCGGGTATTTCAACCAGTATACTTTTAATGTATCAATACTGAACAAGGTATTTTTAACTAATTACTTAATACTAAATTAAGAGCAAGTAAAATAATTATCAGTGACTTCCATGGACTCTTTTTTGGAGAGCAAAATTGAGTTACTATTAGAAATTGACACTTTGAATTACTTTTGTATATTTAGCTGATATCTATACTTTGTCTTCAAAGCAGCCACCGCAGAAAATTCGGTTTCACAAAGATAGGGTGCTGAAAATGGGGTAATATAGTATACGAAATGCTTTAGTTTTCACTGTAGAAAATTCATCATCCACCTCTGCCCAAAATTCAAAGAGCAATTTTTTCAAAAATGACTTAATTTCGCCACTGGATGTAAAATCTATGAAGATTTCTTCTTCGGCAGTTGGCAGCCCTTCTGAAATATTTTGAAATGGATCCCTAACCCACTTGCAAATTGCTATCAAGCTGTCCTCAACAAGAAAATACTTTTTAAAATTCTTTGCCAGCATGGTTAAATGATTTTCAATGGTTTTAAAAACAACTTCCAGATGTTCTTCGGATTTGTAAGTTTTCACACAGGGGCTTTTTGTTCTCCATTTATTTCAGTAATGATAAATTCAAAATTTAAGTATTCTTCAGACTATTTCCTTGATTTAATTTTCGGAACCATGCTAGTTTGTGTACTTGTTGATACATTATTATCATCGAATTTCGATTACGACATAAAAGTGTATCTATCATTTCGTTTTAATTTACTGCCGTAAATACCAAAGACTGTGTGTTGCTGATATAATAATTAATGGACTGTATATTTTAACAAACTTTAATAAGCGAAACGGATCCCAACCATATGGGATCGCTATACTTTTCGAACAGAATGCAAAAGGTTACAACAGTTGGCTCGGAGCAAAATCTATACAAGGAATTAACATCCTGCCCCGCCTTGCAATGACGAAGGCATCAACCAAGTTTACATTATACAATTATTATAATAAAAATTACAATAATATAGTAAGAATGCATGACAATAACAATTACACAATGCAATAAAGATACAATAATATTTAAAAATACAATTCTCATGACAAAACCAATTGACATATGGTAAATTGGCAATTTTAGTGATTGGTCTTTTATAAACTCCCTGGTTATCTCCTTTAAAGTCACTACTCTGACTAAATTATCCTTACTAGGGTGCAATTTTAAAATGCGTGCCAAATGCCATTTTAAAGTATCTGAATTCTCTGAGGGTTTAACTAACACTAAATCCCCTTCTTTGAAACCTACATTGCCCTTACACTATTTGGGTCTCTGTTGCAGTCTATTTAAATATTCTGAAGACCATTTGCGCCAAAAATGTTGGTTCATCCTCTGTACCAATTGCCATCGGGTTAATCTATTCATGGGGATCTCAGTGTAATGAGGATCAGGTATTGCAACCAATGATGATCCAACCAGAAAATGTGCAAGAGTTAAGATTTCGGTATCATTCGGATCATTAGACAGAGGACAAATTGGTCGAGAATTAAGAACAGCTTCAATTTGAACTATAAATGTTAGAAATTCTTCATGACTTAAAATTGAATTGCCAATTACTCTTTTCAAATGGTATTTTATGGATTTAACCCCCGCCTCCCACAGACCACCAAAATGTGGTGCGGAATGTGGTTTAAAGTTACATTTGATTTGTTCTTTAGACAAAAAAAAAACCATTATTTCTTCCATTTTACCCTTAAATAATGTTTTAAGTATTTTTCTTAATTCATTATTTGCACCTACAAAGTTCCGACCATTATCACCATGGATCTCAATGGGTCGCCCTCTTCTGCCCACAAACCGTTTTAAAGCTGCAAGAAAGGCTTCCGTTGTTAAGTTCCGTTTCTAAATGGATAGCCTTAACTGTAAAACAAATAAAAACACAAACATAAACTTTCCTAATATGCTTGCATTTTCCAGAAAAAGTTTTCAACTGGAAGGGTCCACAATAATCTATACCTACCTGACTGAAAACTCTACAAGCGGCGACTCTCGCAGCTGGCAAATCAGCCATTAATTGCTGCGAACCTTTAGCGCTAACCTTTCTACAGCTGATGTGTATGTTCTAAGAATTTTTCTAACTACATTCCTTGCAGATGGTATCCAAAAACTATTCCTAATATTTGCTAAGGTAGCTTCGGCACCTGTGTGAAAATAGAGAATATGAAAATGTGATTAAAAAATAACAATATAAGTAAAATTATAGTTGGTGGGAATTATCATGGGATGTTTCTGATTTCTTGGGATGGGGGAGTTTCTTAACCGTCCTCCAACTCGAAGTAATCCATTATCATCTAAAAAGGGATGCAAATTTAACAATTTACATGAGTTTGGGGGAGGAATTCCCTTTTCTAAATATTGAATTTCATTAGAAAATGAAGTTCTTTGAATATTTTTTAGGATACACTTCAATGATTCTGATAGTTCTTTGCTCTTTAAAGGTTCCATAGTTCAGCTCATTGGATGTCTTGCATTTTCAATAAATCGTTTACACCAAGCAATTACTCTCTGTAACTTATTAAATGATGAGCAATTACTAATTATATCCAGTGGTTCAAAGGTCTTTAATAAGGCACATAGAGGAATGTCCAAAGGTTCCTTCAATTCTTGTAGGAAAAGATCATCTCCTTTGACGGCAGTAGTGTCGTAAGGTTCCAGTTCTTTATACTGATGCAAGAAAGGTGGACCAAACCACCAAAGTCCACAATGTTAAATTTTATCTGGACTAATACCTCTTGAAAGGATGTCAGAAGGGTTATTTTAGGGATTCACATGTTTCCAAAAATCATTTTCTGTGAGCTCCTGAATTATGTTGACCCGGTTTCTTACGAAGGTTTTTAGTTGAGTAAGTGGCTTTTTGATCCAAGCCAGCACAATGATGGAATCAGTCCACAGATAAATTTGACTGACATTGATTTTAAAGGCATCAAGAGTTCTTTTAAGAAGCTTTGATAAAAGTACTGCACCACAAAGTTCCAATCGTGGTATAGTAATACTTTTCAGTGGGGCTACCTTTGATTTGGAGCAAAGGAGCCTAACAGAAATTTGTCCACTTGAATTAATACCTCGTAGGTAAAGTGCAGCATCGTAGGCCTTTTCAGACGAGTCAGAGAAGCCATGTAACTCTGTTCTGATTGACTTATCTTGTAAACAATAACGTGGGATGTTGAGACAGTTTATAGACTCCAAAGCATCTATGAAGGATTTCTAATAGGAAACTAAGTTCGAAGGCAGCGGATCATTCTAATTAAGTTTCAACTGCCACAAAGACTGGAGGAAGATTTTGGCCCTTGTTATTACAGGTCCAATCAGTCCAAAAGAATCGAATATCCTTGCGATTGTAGAAATTACTGATATCTTTGTGACTATGAGACTGTCACAGTTTGAAGTCATGGGAGAAATCTTGAAAGCAAATGAGTCTGGATGTGGCTTCCACAAGAGTCCTAGGGTCTTGGTCTCGGTTGAAGAAAATAAGAAAAGTCTTTATCTTGACACATTGAGTCTGGTAATAGAAATGGATTACTAACTGACCACTTGTGAAGTTCCATATCCAGCACCCCTTAATAGTGACACTAGTTGTTTTTAGAGTTTTCTTCTAGATTCTAAATCATCTGCTCCAGTAAGAAGATCACACACACATCCATATAGACATCAGACATTATAGCATCGGCAGCTAATGGATATTTGTCACCGTCATCTACGGCAAGCTGTTTCAAAGATCTTGTCGCAAGGTATGGTGCACTCTTGGTGCCGTAAGTAACCGTAGTTAATCTGAAAATCTTCACAGGACTGTCAATTTTATCTTTCCAAAGAATGCGTAATAAATCCCGCTGGGATTCGTCAATCAAAATCATTCTAAACATTTTTTTAATATCTGTTGTTACCGCAAATTTGTGAGCTCTAAAGTTTAATAAAATTGAAAAGAGGTCCCTTCGTATTACACCACCATTCAATTGCAAAGAATTTAGCGATTCCCCTGAAGTAGTAGCTGAGGCTGCATTTAAAACTACACGTAAGCTTTCGTGTCAGTACACAACATGATGAGGGAGATAATACACAACATCAGGATCATTATCTTCTACTACTTCTTCCATGTGTCCCATTCCTAAATATTCATGTATAAAATTTCTATATAATTCCAATATTTTTGGATCTTGAACTAATCTTCTCCACAAGGAGTTAAGTCTACGTAATGCCGTTAATTTCGAATCTCCCAAACAACTCGGATCCTTTGACAAAGGCATGTTCACAATAAAACGACCAGTTTCATCCTAACATAAGTACTCGTAAAGTATTCTTCACATAATTTTTCTTCTCTACTCATTGTAAGAATTTCGAAATCAGTACAATTTTCAATTCCCCAAAAGCGTTTGATACTATTATTGAGCTCACTTACATCAGTAACTAGTCCACAATAGCTCTTATTAGTGTAATTATGTGACATGATGCCAATAGCTACGTAACCGAATACTGTATCTTGTAATATTAACTTCCCTTCTGCTAGTTTTATTTTCCCATGATTTAGAATTTCAAAGAAAATCTGATTTGATAAAAGCAAATCGTTTCTTCCAGGTGAACAGAAATTCTCGTCCGATAACTTTATATTCTCAGGAATTTTTATCCCACTAATATCTAATTTATTTGTTGGTGTCAAACTCGTAATTTTCGGAACAACAAGAAATTCCATTAATTTCTGAAACTGTCTATTTTTATTCGAAACCACGGCAGACACTTTATTCTTTATAATTTGCGAAGTCCCGTTAAAACCGCAAATAGAGGTATTTACTCGTTAACTTTGCAATCCCAAAGCTAAAGCGGCATCCTTTGTTATCAAGTTACACTGACTCCCGTTATCGAGAAGCGTCCGGAGAAGAAAGAGTTCCCTGCGCTTGTTTTGACAATAAACTATCGCGGTGGACAACAACACAGTTGAATGACCCTTCGCATGTCCTACGAATTCCTCCCCTTCGTTGTCAAATGATTCAACATAGGGGATCGTTTGTTTCGGTTTGAAACATTCGCTGTTTACATTTAGTGTAGTGGTGTTTTTTGGTTCCAAGTTGGCAAAGTTTCACTAATTTGACTCCTTTGGCTATCGACCTTTCTCTCAAAATTTCTACACAAAAGTGAATTGTGTCGCTTATAGCAATTAGAACAACTCCGCGGACTTTTCCATAGAGCTACTCTATGAGAAGAGAACTAAAACAATTTATACAAAGATTGTTCTTTTTCACCGAACTAAACCTTTCGTAAACACTTATATCTAAATACTGGGTGAGGCTGTTGTTTACAAATTATACAGTTTACTGGATCCAATTTAGCTAGAAAAGATTTCGTTTTATTACTTCGTTCAGATGGAACAGCTGTTGCATTATTTGTTTGGATGTTTTCTAATATTAAACAGCGTTTTAACAAAAAATCCATAAAATCGTCCCATTTAGCCAGTTCGGTAGAGGCTAAGTTGAGCTCATAATTTTTCCTTGTTTTTTTATCTAATTTTCTTAAAATTAAATTTATCAATAGTACTTAGGAGAATTCGTTTAGTTCTAATCCTACCATTTTAAGACCTCTTAAATGTTTTTGACAACAATCTATTAAAGTTCTTAAATTTTTAGCTGATTCGTGAGTAAATTTTTCCAATGATAATATTTCACTGAAATGGCTATTTATAATCAATTTTTTGTTCTCAAATCTCTTTTTCAAACATTCAAATAATGAAGTATAGGAATCATCAAATGTAATAACATCCTTAGCTATCCAGTAAGTGTAGATTTTAAATAATATAATTTTTGAGAATCTGTTAAACTATTGTTCGAACCAATTAAAGAAATAAATTGTTCTTTAAAATTAAACCAATCATGGTAAGAACCATTAAATCGTGGCAATTGAATATCTGGCAATTTAATGTTCTTAAAACTATTTTAACGAGATGTAACATCATTATTCTTCAAATCAATTTTTGAAATAATATTTTTAATTCTTACCTGGATATCTTCGCAATTATCTTCCAAATCCAGGATTTCTAATTCAAGTGGTTCCAAGTCATTATCATTTACCACTACATAATATTCATTCCGAATATCACTCAATTTGATTCTTAGGCTTTTAAAAGTATCCATTTTCAATTCCAACTTTGTTTTTCCCTTTTCGTCTGGATTGTTAACGAAGTCCTTAATCCGTGTCAGCTGAGCTTTTACAGATCCACGTTTTTGCGGTTCAACACAACTAATATTTCTGTAGACATATGCTGCTTTATAATTATTCTAAAGATTTTACAAGTACTAATTTTCTTAAGTTTCGACAATTCCGCGAGCGGACCAATGTTGCCGATATAATAATTAATGGACTGTATATTTTAACAAATTTTAATAAGGGAAATGGATCCCAACCATATGGGATCGCTATACTTTTCGAACAGGCTACAACAGTTCGCTCGGAGCAAAATCTATACAAGGAATTCTCGCCAACACTGTGAATTATAACAAACGCTCGGGTGTAAATTATAAAATGCAAATTCAAGATAGATTCGGTATCTATAGAAGAGTATCGACTCGACCAAAATTGACTGGAATTGTACGAGGTACAACATTTTTACATGTTTTGCACAAACTTCCGATATGTTGTCCAGATTCACGCAAGCGTTCGCGAGATTATCAGATGTGATGGATATGATAGAGAGTAACAGACTAGACCAGGGGTACTCAACCGTTTCTTCTGCCGGGCCGCATACATATGATGGCTATTTCACGCGGGTCGCGACATGAGAATTAATGGAGGGGGTGGGAATGCTTTAAGAGCAAGATAACACAGAAAATTTAAAATATGGAAATTTATCAAAATATTATACTTCCTACTTTGCTTTTTTTAATTATTTTTTATCTTTGTCACTGAATTTTTCTAAATTGGATGCATTTATATATATTCTTTCACAATTTCTGCATCAGTAAACGGTTTCATATGATAACCAATGATATAGCAAATTTCATAAGGTGCCCTTGTTATCACTGAGACATTACCACAGACAAATATTTTTTTGCTGTTGTAAAGATTATTCAAGGAAGCCTATTTATCATGTTTTAAAAGAGATAGTCGAGGAAAAGTGTCATTGAACGATTCCTGTTTATTGGTATTTTTTAAATACACTTTCGTGACAAATCAAACAATTACCGAACCATGCTTTTTTTCACTACAAAATAGTCCATATCCCAATCGTCTTGAAATTATCTATTTCTTCGAATATTTTTCACTTACATGAAATGAAAAATAGTTAAAAATTAGTTCCACTCATAAAATAGTCGCTACTCCACTGTTGTCTATTATCACTAATCTGAAAAAAAATTTCAATTCGCACCCATGCGACATCGACAGTAAAAGGCAAAATTGATATATTTGATTTTTTTTAGCATTGAATTTCCCACCAAATTTTTATAAATAAATAAATGAATTTCTCAGAGCAAGGGTTATGACCAGGCCACTTAAAAAGTCCCGAAGGGTCGCAGGTTGAATATCGCTGGACTAGACTATTTTTCTAATGACATTTATACTTTTAGAAATGGATGACGGAGGAAATAAATCTTTAATTTTATGTCATTTTTCAATCTGTTCCAACTTAAAAATTAGAGAAAGAGAAACAACATAATAATTATCCTTTTACTTAAAAGTAATTTATTTGAAATATATATTATTTAAAGTAACATATGCATAATTTAATACGTATCTTGTTAATTTGTACGCTTTATAATTAAGATCATATTGTAACTTTAGCGTCAAAGTGCATTATTATTGCCTTCAATGCATTATTATTGTTTTAGGGAGGCGCGATAAAAATTACGATTGAAAATTGGGTTGCCAGTATTGAAAGTTTGAGAAGCACTGCTTTAAATATCAAACGCAATATGAAGGTGACTAATACCTGAACTGTAGGCAGTCTTCTTGTCAATTGAGGCTTAATCCTTCAATTTCTTGATCAATATCACCTTCCTGTCTTCAACCGCTTGCCTGATTATCCCGAGTTATCTCGGGTTTGTATATATTTCAGTTAGTTATTATCCCGAGAAAACTCGGGCGAAGCAAAATTTGTCAGTACTATTTTTTTTATCATGGTTTTACTCGGCCTGGAGGAAATGAAAGGATATATTCAGCTTTGATTGGCAATCTGCCAAGGTTTGTCGATTTCACGAATATTTTAGCTGGACTGTGGTCACGTGATTTCTTTATTATATAGTATACGTCGGCTTGTGGATTATTAATGTATATAGAAGGATAAGTTGCGTTGACAAAAAGTAAAATAATGGTGATGATGCAAGACAGCGAAAGAGCGATGATTTTTCAGATAGTGATGATGAAGAGGTGAACATTGAAAATAGTGGAAGTGATTCTTTTGAATGCAGCCTTATTGAAAACAATTGCGCTCTTTTTAGACAATGTACTCTATGCTCCCATAAAAGAGATTCCAGAGGTAAGCCACTAAGAAAAGAGACTAGATACCAGTGTAAAGAATGTCTGTGTTGTCCCTTGTTTCAAAAACTATCATTCAAAGACTAATATTTCACTTTTTTCCATTTGCCCGAGATAACTCGGGATCGTTAACATATATCAAAACTAAATGCTTTTACGCCTGTAAAAAATTAAAAATTCAACTTAAAACCTACATATTTTTTTGTTTCATTCACTGTATTTAATAATAAAATAAAAAAGTGTGATGATTTTTTGCAATTTTTTTCAAAAAAATTTGTAAGGGAAGCGGTTAATTTCTCACACGTACTTTCTAACCTCTTTTTACGTATTCTTTTCCTTATTTTTCACTTGTCACTTTTTGTTAACTAACTTTCTAACCTTTTTAACTCGCGAACCTGAATTATATTAATAAACTTAATTTGCATATCATGTCTTCTTCTTAGGAGAAGGTTGATATTTTCAATAGTCCCAAAGATTTCCCAAGAGGGTTAATGAAAGGACGCGTATAGATCCGTCACAATTTGAAGTTATTATTTTGATGCTTGCCGGGACTGTACATACTTGTATAATACTTCTATAGTGACAGTTTTACACAATCGAGATATTTTCCTAAAAAATGCAAGTCAATAGTGTCGCCCAATTTCCGAAACGACAGGTATCCAGTAAAAAAACAACAATATTGTGTGATGAAAATAAGATTTTTGTCTTCAGATTTTCACGTTTTCCAGTTTAGGAGCCCCTGCATTTAAGAACGCAGAATTTTACTTTTATTTTTAATTTATTTGCGTTTTAATCACTTTATACCCTTTTAGGTATATTTTTTACATATTCAATAATTCTCCAGATAATGAAACGTTTCTACAATTTGTATACCTGAGAATAAAAGGACACAACATAAAATGCCTTCATGTATATCGGAACCAAAATTACTGGTTTTTATATCTTTATATATAAAAACTAACTAACCCGGCAAACGTTGTTTTGCTATATAAATTATTTCTAGTAAATATTTGGTAGTCAAATAAAAAATATCTTTCTCATTGAAAGTGTGTGGGGATGTGGTATATGACTGAAAGAGGAATGGAGCGGTGTGAACGATGGCGTCCTATAAAATTACAAAACATCAAGCATTCATTTTTTGAATTCTTTGTACTTTTATTATTTTAACTAATAAATTCAAATAACATCTTGTGACGTTTGATTCAATAATGGTAGCGTGTTTGAAGTATAATAATTTAGTTTAATTAAGTCACAGCTATTATTTACATTAATATACAATTTTGCACTATGAGATGATTTTAGAGTCCAAAATAATTTTGTGAGGTAGGGATTTTGTTGGTGTCCGTTCACTGCCAGTTTCCGCTGTCCACTTCTTTCTCTCACGGCCCTCTTGTGCTCCCCCTGCGGTTGACAGACCTTGACCCCTTTCACACCCCACATCCGGTGGTGGCGAAATGCTTCCCCTCGGGTCAAAGGTTGTAGGGGCTAATTAAGACACGTCCATCGCAGTATATTAGCGACTGCAGGTGTTTTTGCACGTGTGGTCATCATTCTTCTAAAACTGACCCGGCCGTGGGAAGCAAGTCCCAGATGTCTCAAAGGGGGACGCACATACGTCACAATCTCTGTCCCAAATTCTGACAATTAAAAAATAACTTTATCAGTCTCTTAGTGCAATGGCGTGTACGATAATTTTAGTGTGTGTGTGTGTGTGAGTCCATCTTTAGCCAACATAAGCAAGTTAGATGGTTTACCCACGCGAGAACATGCCGCGTATAATTGTCCGTGTGAAAAACACGGCGTGCCCAAATCTAAGCCACAAACAGACATCGTTTGGCTTTGTGACTTATTGATTGTCATTGCGAATGCCAATCTAATTGGAAATTGAATCCGTTTTAATTGGAACATCTGTGGGAATAATAGGGATTCGTGGTAGTAATACATCTTCTCCTCGGAACTTGCCATTCAAAATGCTAGCCTCGACAACGTTTTTCATTAATTGTTTAATGGCTAATCGCATGCCATTGGACAGCCGTGGCGGGTTAAGATTACGAAGCGAAATAACCGGAGATCCAACCTTCAATTGTAAATGGTAAAGTGGCATGCCTGGCAAATCCAATGAATTCAAAACCTCTGCTGGATAATTTACAGCTTCGTTGGTATCGCAAACTGTATCGATAGATTGGTATGACATCCCCTGACAACAACTGTTAACCTGAATTTCAACAATTCAGTCTTTGACGTTCACATTTTTGGCTGCCAAAATTGCTCTTTCGGCCAGCTACTCATGATTCAAGTATTGCGTGTGTATATCGGGAAATATCTGGTCAATGAGAGCATTTTGCGAGTTAATGATTGTGAAGGAATTGGTCAGCAATTTTTTGCACCCAGTATTTTCATGTACAACTACTTTTCCATCGCCAATATCTAACAGTTGTTTTGAGAATGTTTCAGCGGATGGATCTAACGCGCATATTTACTTTCAGCTGTATTTTTTCAACATTACGCCATATTGGCAATGTCTTCAAGCAAGCGTTGATCTCATTAGCGCACGTTGAACGTGGATTGACGTGACAATGGTTCAGGTGGTGTTTCAATTTCTGGTAGTTGCACTTTTCCTGACGCGTAACACATCCGGGATGGCTCATTTTTTAATTTAAGTGCATTAAAATGCTGACATTCCTTACCCATAGCACCAATTTCCACATTCGAATGAGCGTAATATTGAACATCGGGCTTATACTCGAATGCTAGACGACGGAATGAATCGGATATAAATGCTCGATGTACTTGTTGGCGTTGTTGGTCATTTGCTCTGCGTGTGTCAAATACGTATCGAAGCGCTTGTCTTTGTTCTAATCGTCTTTGTTGATTTTGTTCAACTCGTGCCTCTTGTGATTGCGATTCACACAACTGAGCCATGTTCACACGCACATCTTCATTACCCTGTGGGATTTGTTCACCGTTTCTTTGAGTTCTTCTATTTCGCGTGGCTGTAGATTTAGTCATTCGAAGGCCCAAATCAGACCCTTTGCTTCTGGCTGGCATTGTTCACTGTACAAAACATACAAAGAGATCAAACTGAAGTACTTAATGCTAGAAAACAATATACTGATAATGTATCTGTTCTTTTATAATTTTACCTATACCTTTCACAATTATAAAATACGTATATATTTATCTTTTAATTGAAATAATTCCCGAAAATTTTGCTCGCACTGAGTATTACAGTTTTATTAACTGTCACTTTATTATGAATAAACTAATAAATAAGAACTCATACATGTCTGAAAATATTCAGAAATGGTTTATACAGGTAACACAATAGTTGTTGTTGACGGGAGCTCGTGACACATTTTGAAAACTATCGATTTATATAAGATTACTTCATTAATGGCGTGATAACTATCTTGAGCAAAATGGCAATAACTGATCTCGTGTCATTTATTTGAAATAATGATAACGAAGTAAAATCAAATAAGTTTTTCGCAAATATTTTTGATATTTTTGTTTTATAAACGGATGCAACATATGAATTTTTGAATTAAAGATATGTACAAAAAATGGAGAAAAAAATAAACTTTTCACTCGCCAAATTTGGTGATTTTTGATTTGTTATAGACACCTTATTTGTTAGTGTCACCCATGGGCAGGGTGATTTGGACGGTGGAACAGAGAAAAGACACATCTGGCGCGAAACCGATTTTCGACGCCAAGCGAAATAAACAACACACTGAAGTAAAAAAATTGCGCCCTTTAAGGTTTTTAATTAATATCTTTTAACTAATTGCAATATCGGAATGAAAAACAGTTTACGTCCTATTCTCAGACCTACTAAATATACGTACAAAATTTCATAAGAATCGGTCTAGCCGTTTCGGAGGAGGTTGGTTACAAACACTGTGACAGAAGAATTTTATATATTAGACTAGCTGACCCGGCCCGGCGTTGTACGGGCTTTTACCGAGGGTATAACTTAATCTCCATGTTAATTTCCTCCTTTCTTTCTGACCCCAGCACTTTTGTGTGGGTCTGACGCGTACGATGTGAGTGCATGGCCCGTGAGTGCGTATCATGGCTTTCTCGTTTAACATTTTCCCTTCTCTTTACAAAATCAGCACTTCCAATATTATTTTTCGAAATTACTTTTACTTCTTTGTTTCTTTTCTCTCCGCTTAGCCCGGCGTTGCCCTGGTTTTTACCGAGTGAATAACTTAATCCCCATGGGAATTTCCTGTTTCCCTCAGGACGATAGCACTTATGTGCATGTACGCGCGATGCGAGTGATTTCTTTAACTATGTCAGTAAAACTCCCTTTTTCGAAATTTGTTCTTGTGTTGGTGTGGTGTGGTAATTAGGAGAGATGGGTGAAAATTCAAGTGTCGTCCTCGTCACTTGACCATGGTTGAAAATTTCGAGGTCCATCGCCAAAAAGTCTCGAATAGGTGAACAGTGCGAATTTATAAATCACTCGCTCACTTTTCAATTATTTCGTTGCAATTTTTTAGTCCCCGTAACCAAAATGTAGCCTTTTTAAAAATAGTTGTATGTTGAAAATAGACAGAAAAGTAGAAATTTTTTAAATTACAAAATTTCACTACTATTTTATACCTTGAAGTAAAGTTGTGAGGATTTTTTGAAATGTTCGACACTCGGGGAAAAAGTTTCATGCAATTATCTTTACAAAAGAAAAAATTATTAAATGATTGATATAAGTATTTGAATGTTTTATTAAAATTTTTTAGCTTTTTATTTTTTAAATCACTGATTCTAAAAGTTTTAAAAATCATTTTTATTTAAACGCAGCGATATTGATTCCTTTTAGAAAAAAAATCATAAAATATGCAAAATATCATTGCTATGTAAAAAAAAAGTTTTTTAAAAAAATTCTTAAGAAAAAGATAGTTTTTGGCATTTTATTTTTTTAATCACTGATTCTAAATGATCAATGAACTTTTTAAAAATCATTTTCATTTAAATTCATCGATATTTATTCATTTTAAAAGAAATCATAAAATACATAACTTTTCACTTGCATTTATTTTACTCGCCAAATTCAGTGATTTTTGATATATTAATAACACGCAATTAATAATGAAGAATATATAATATGAACATAACTTTTATTTTTTTAAAAAAGAAGTTATGCTTATTTAACTGAATAATTCCAAAAAAAATTCGAAATGGGCAAATTTTGCGTTTTTATTATGAAATTATATGTCAAAAAAAGTTATATACATTAGGCATTATTTTAAAATAAACCATAAGTTTTATGAAAGAGAACAAAAATTTTGATACAGATAAATATTTTAAATGAATCTCAGAAATGTACTGAATATATTATTTCATCTTAATCTGACATCAATAATGGTTTAATTTCGAAAATTATATAAAGAAAAAATGACGAAAATTAAAGCAAAAATAACTTTTTCACTTGCATCTTTTTTTTACTCGCCAAATTTGCTGATTTTCGCATGTTTAAGTCAGAACTTTTGGGTGTAACCCTTGAGTTAGATATGAAGTGCACGGTGAAACTGTTAAAAGCTATTTGGCGCAAAACCATTTTTCGACGCCAAGGCTTGGCTAACTGTAAAATCGCGTATTTTTTACTAAATTTTTTATTTTTTAGAACTTAATTTTTAAGTTAATGCTTTCAAACTTCACACATTAATTTAAAAAACGAAGTACCTTTTAATAAAAAATGTACAAAAAATACTGTTTAAATCATTTCCCACAAAAACGGTATTTTATGAAAATCACAATTTTTTTTTTAAATCCGTAATTTTTAAGCAATTTTTTCAATCCTCTCACAGAAGTTTGATAACATTATTCTACAAACGCAAAAAAAAAGTTTCGTATGATAACCTTAATAAACAACGAAGTTATTCAATGTTAAATTAAAAATTTTGACAATTTTTCGAAAAATCATAAAAAAAAAGTTTGGAACATTTTATTTTTTTAAATGACTGGTTCTAAAAGAAAAAGGCTTGAAGTTATTTAGTGTAGAATATCTTTTTCATAACACGAAAATAAATTCATACGCAACAGTTTAGAAATAATTTTCACAAACACGTATCAGTTTTAACATTTTAAAAAAAAATCATAAAAAATAGAAATAATCATTATTTTGTAAAAAAAAAAACATACCGTATTGTGGCGAAATAAATGATCTTTCCGATTCTGTAATTATTTTTTGTCTGATTTTAAAAGCAAAAATTGGATGGCTATTTTAAAATGGTCGAAAGAGTGGGATCGTCGCTCGGCAGTAACGGAATTGAAGTTTAGCCAAATAAACAACCCTCAGGAGTAAAACAATTAGGCGTTTTAAGGTTTTTAATTAATATCTTCTCAACTAATTGCAATAATGGAATGAAAAATAGTTTACGTCCTATTCTCAGACCTACTGAATATACGCACAAAATTCCATAAGATTTAGTCTAGTAGTTTCGGAGGAGTTTGGCTACAAACACTGTGACACGAGAATTTTATATATTAGATTACCTGCCACAGTGTTTGTCCGCGATGGACTCCAAAACTACTCAACCGATCAAAATATAATTTTGCATACTGTGTGTTATTTCGTCCAACTTAAAACATAGGATAATTTTTATTTCAATTAATGACGCCATAATTTTTTTATTGGCGGAAATGGGAAGAATCCGGAAAACACATTGCCAGATTTTGCTAATATTCCCGTAAGGGAATAATCGCAAAATGTGGCAATGCTCATGTGTCTGTGGAAGCAGATATTGCAAACCAAAATGCACGAAAATTAAGTGCCTGGCGTACTTCGGGGTGTGGAATCCGATTTTCGAGTCAGTTTCCAAAAATAGCAGTAACTTTGCCGGATAAAGCCGGTCGACCGTATTTTAGACACACCATAGCCGGGGCTTATATTAAAAGCCTTGAATCGTGAAAACTTGGTCCCTGGCGTACTTCAAAATGGATAATACGAATCTGATATCCAATCTGAGAAATAACTGTAACTTTGCCGGATAATTCAGGAAGACCATTTATTACTCAAACCGTGGCAGGAGTTTATCCTTAATGTCTTGGTGCGGGAAAAGTGCGTTTCTGCTGTGATTCGGGATGGTGAAAGAGAGTTTGAAATCGAATTTTAGAAATTCCTGTAACTTTGCCAGATAATGCAGGACCACCCTAATGCCCCTTCGAGGGACTGAACTTGCCGGCTCAGGGGCACAAAAGTAGTCTCCAGTTGTATCTAGGGGCGGGAAACGATAATTTGAAATCATATTTCAGAAACTCCACTAAACTTGCCGGATATTGTCTGAATTAGGAGAAAAGGCCTATGATTCGAGTCCCGCGTCCGGATTTTCATTCTCTCTAGCGACTGAACTTCCTCGCGCTGGAGCATCAAAGGTTAGCTCCGTGTGCATTTCGGAGTGTGAAATGAGAATCTGAAATTGAATTTTAGGAGTTTCGATAGCTTTGCCGGATAATGCCAGATGTAGCAGGGGCTTGCCTTAAAACCCTTGGATCGTGAAAACTTGGTCACTGGTGTATTTCAAAACGGATAATCCGAATCTGATATTCAATCTGATAAATAACAGTAACTTTAGAGGATGATTCAGGATGACCGTCTTTTACGCAAACCGGGGCAGGAGCTCACCCTTAAAGTCTTGGCGCGGGAAAAGTGTATTCCTGGTGTAATTTGAGATGGTTGAGCGAGTCTGAAATCAAAATATATAGAAATTCCTGTATTTTTGCCAGATAATGCCGGGGGATAGGAATATTGTCAGACAGCAGTACCAGCCTAACTTACCGACGTAGAGACGCAAAAAGGGGATCTTGATTGTATTTCGGAACTTGCCGATCCCAATATTCTCAATCCAGTTCAAGATAATCTCATATCTACGTCAAATAATGCCAAACGAAAGTATTTTGCACGAACTGTGGAAGGGGCTTGCTTTAAATTCTTGAGGAGAGAGAAATGCTTTCCTGGTGTTTTTCTGGATGGAAACAAGAATAATCTGAAATCGGATTTTAGAAACTCCCGTAACTTTTGTCGGATAATTCCGGCGACCGTAAAATGTCCACCTTCAGAGACTGAACTTACAGGAGCAGGGGCGTCGAAAAGGGCACCGAGTGCTCTTGGAGGTGGGAACGAGAATCTGGATACTGATTTCAAAAGCTTCCGTAAATTTTCTGGATATTGCTGGAATGAGATTCAAATGGCTTTGCGTTCGAGTTCCACCTCCGGATTTTCATTCCCTATGGCAATCAAACTTTCAGATGCAGTT